>PVKV010018061.1:0-45865 GCA_004027835.1 Alouatta palliata | reverse complement strand
TTGTTACCCAGGCTGGAGTGCAATGGCGCGATCTCGGCTCACCGCAACCTCCGCCTCCTGGGTTCAAGCAGTTCTCCTGCCTCAGCCTCCCGAGTAGCTGGGACTACAGGCACATGCCACCATGCCCAGCTAATTTTTGTATTTTTAGTAGAGACGGGGTTTCACCATGTTGACCAGGATGGTCTCGATCTCTTGACCTTGTGATCCACCCGCCTCGGCCTCCCAAAGTGCTGGGATTACAGGCGTGAGCCACCGCGCCTGGCCTATTTTTACTTTCTTACTTCCACCATCCTACTGAAGTCACCTTGTTGCTAAATAATGAACTAAATCTTCATCCTGTTTCTCAAATCAGACCACCGGCTCTATGAGTAGGAAAACCAGCTACTACATCCCCAGGGCCTGCGACAGTGCCAGGCCAGGAACAGGAACACACATATTTGTGAAATGAACTCAATTGCATATCATTTGGTTAGTTTATAACAAACTCCCACTGCAAGTCAATAGTTGGTTCTAATCAAATATTAACTTTATACTTGTTATTATGTACACTTCCACTATTGTTTTAAAAGTTTTCGGCAAGGCACTGTGGCTCACACCTGTAATCCCAGCACTTTGGGAGGCCGAGGTAGGAATACTGCTTGAGCCCAGAAGTTTGAGACCAGCCAGTACAACAACAGGGTCTCCCTGTCTCTACAAAAAATTTAAAACTTCACCAGGTACGCTGATGCACACCTGTAGACCCAGCAACTCAGAAGGCAGAGGTGGGAGGATCACTTGGTTGAGGCTATAGTGAGCCATGACTGCCACTGCATTCCAGCCTGGGTGACAGAGTGAAACCCTCTCTTAAAAAACAAAAATTCTCACTCACTGTGGTGAGTCACTGTGCCCAGGCATGTATTGTGTTTATAAACATTTGAAAAATAAAATTTTCATGAAATAAAAAACTATAACTTACATAACTGAGATTGAGGAGAGACAGAAGGAAGAAAGGTAAGAGGAACCATCTGGGCTCTGGGCTCCTGTAGATAACCACCTTTGCCACCTTCCCACTCTGGGTAAAGGCACGAGCTTTGACCAGCCACTTGCCTATCACCGGCATGAAGAGCGACTTACAACCTTAGAAGCCAGAGGCGCATACAGGGTATTTCTCCTCTCCTGTACTCAATCTGTCTGTTTTCCCTGTGAGGCTAGAGTGAGCTAATGGGAGAATTTCTCATCACTCCAGGCTATAGAAAGTACCAGCTATCTTCTTGACACCCTGATTCTTGTTTATTTCTCCCCAGTTCACTGTACTTACCTTGGGATATCTGACATATTTCTAAAGGAAATAAAGAAGCAGCAAATAATATCCTTTTAAAAAGGAAGAACTTCTCCTGTCCCTCCAGTGCCAGGTTATAATCTAACCTGGCTGTAATGAACAAGATCAGGGATTAGCAAACTACAGCCCATAGGCCAAATGCAGTCTGAACCTGTTTTTAAAAAAAGTTTTACTGTAACACAGCCACATCCACTTATTTATATATCATCTATGGCTATTTTCATGATATACAGTGGAGCTGAGTACTTGTGACAGAGACCATATGGCCCACAAAACTAAAAATATCTACCTGGCCCTTTACAGAAGAAGTTTACCAACCCCTGGGCTGCACATTTCTACTAGTTATATGTAAAACAAGCAGAGTATGAATATTTCAGAGATACATGTATACAGGGACAAAATGTGACTGAAAATGATCATACTGGCCATATATCCTTCCCACATTCCTAGAAGAACATGTTAAAGGGATAATCACTCCACAAATGTGCACTCTCAACTGACAAAGGTCACCACTGTTAATTATCCAGCTTTTAAAAATGCTGTGAAGTTATGATATTCCAACTTAGCTTTGTCGCATTACTCTACGTTCTTTGTAACATTTAAGCCCTTTCCATCACTGAGCTATCGACGCAATAGGGTTAAGACAATTGTCTGCGCTGTTCACACACTACACATGAATAATGCAAGTCTCACCTCCTCAGCTTTGCTCCTGACCTCAGTAGGTATCTGACTGCTCTTACGGATCTTCAGCTGCTCTTTGGCTTTCTTCATGTCCTTCTCCACTCGTTGCCAGTCAACTTTGATGTACCCAGTATGGTTTGCAAGCTACAATATCAACAATAATGACAAGAAGAAATGAGAAACAGATTTGTTACTTCTTTTCATCAGGATAAATTGTGAAGTAAATTCTCAAAACCCTCTGACTTTCCATTTTTGGAGACATCTGCCATTTGATTCTTTGTATCATGATGACATCTACTCAGCATCCCCCCTATATGCAAAGCCATATGCCTGGCACTAGAAATAACTACTGGCAATTCTTTTAATTTATTTATACTCTTACAACCCTTTTAAAAAGTTTTATGTAAGATGAAAATCAAGGTAGGGAGGTCAAGATGTAAGGTGAAGAGATGGGCCTTACAGCCAATACAAATGTTTCCAGAGAACGACTCTGACAACATGCCCATGAGTGTCAGTTTCCTGACAATGTGAACAGTGCAAAGCTTTCAGGCAGTAATTACTGTTGCTTAACAGGAGAAAAGATGCTAGATATTCAGGAAGAAACCTAGCATCTGGCCCCACAGAGATTTCTCAGGAATGACTTCATATAAAGAGGTATTAAGAGAAGCACATCTAAAGACACCTACAGCATGTACCTATTTCCCTAAACTCTAAAACGAACTGTAAATCTGACTTAAGCATGTCGTTTTTGATGATGGATTAGTATCATCCAAGGAATGAAGAGAATGACCAATCGATGCCCTATCAATATCACCTCTTTACCAAATTTTTGCTAAGTTGTATCTACCTGGATATCTCAAAATATCTGAAACCTTGCACTGTTGCTCTTCCTCTAGTCCCTATTTCAGCTAATGGCACCACCGGTCACCCAACCAGTCTAGAGAAAATACTTGTGTATTACAAACAAAACATTGATACTCAAAAAAGTGAAGTTCTCACAGAGATCAGTAAGAAAAAAAATTTACTTTAAAACTGCGTAAAGGCAATTCACAGAGGAAAGTGTCCAAGAGAAGGAAAAAGTTGAACTTCACAAGTAATCAAGGAGAGATAAATTAAAATAATGACCTATAATTTTTTATCAGATTGGAGAAAATTAAAGCACTGAAAATATCTGCTGTTGATAAGGATGTGGGGAAATAGACACTCTTACACACGCTTACTAAGAGTCTTAACTGCTAGTCTTTTAAGAAAACAATTTGGCAGTGTCTACCAATACTGCAATTATACATGCTGTCACACTGCCTCCATAATGGCAGCCCTTGCCACAGTAGTTTTACTTATGAGTCTATAACTAGAAATAACACAAAAGTCTATCAACACATGAATGGATAAACAAACTGTATCATATTTACACAGTAGAATATTACTTAGTACTAAAAGAACAAAGTACTTACAGCAACCACAGAGTTGAGTATGCTAAAAGAAGGTTCTTTTTCATTTGCTTTATCCTGTTTCTCCCACAAAAATCCTGCTGTTAAATTGAGAGAATACATGGACTAGCTATTTGAGGGCTCTTACATAAAAAGAGTGACATGCAGACTGCAGAAGACCAGAATTCAAACTGGTGGTATGTTTCCTGCTTTTCCTGCAGTATCACCTGGCCTAACCTCAAGGCAGGACTCAAGAAACATCTGACAAAATTCAATGCAAATTCGTAACAAAAGTCTCAGAGAAAGAGGAATAGAGGGGAACTTCCTCAACTTGATAAAGAACATCTACACAAAAACCCTGCAGCTAACACTGTGCGTAATGGTGAAAGAATGAATGCAGGGGACAAGGCAAAGATGTCCACCACCCTCTCCACTCCTATTCAATATCGTACCAGAAGTGAACTCAGAGTCAGCACAGATTCACAAGGAAGAGGTCAAATTGTCTCTATTCATACACATCTTTGTCTACATAAAAATTTCATAGAATTGAACAACAACAACAAAAAAAAAAAAAAAACAAAGAAAACTCCTAGACTAAAAAAGTGAGTTTAGCAGGGTCACATGATACAAGATCACACAAGGCCAACTGAATTTCAATATGCTAGCAATTTGAACTGAACTGAAATTTTTTTTAATGATTTACAAAACAATAGGCACAAAAATACTTAAATACTAGGTATAAATCAAATAAAACATACAGGATCTCTATACTGAGAACTACAAAATGCTGAAGAAAGAACTCAAAGACAACCTAAATAAATGGAGAGACATGTCATATACATGGAATGGCGTATTCAACACAGAAATGATGACCAATTCTCTCTAAATTATCTATAGATTTACTGCAGTCCCAATCACAAATCCCAGTAGGATTTCTTTCTCTTTTAATTTATTTATTATACTTTAAGTTCTGGGGTACATGTGCAGATCGTGCAGGTTTGCTACATACGTATACACATGCCATGGTAGTGGTTTGCTGCATCCATCGTCCTGTCATCTCCATAAGGTATTTCTCCTAATGCTTTCCCTCCCCAATCTCCCTACCCCCTGCTATTCCTCCCCTAGCCCCCCACCCTCCAGGCCCCAGCGCGTGACGTTCCCCTCCCTGTGTCCATGTGTTCTCACTGTTCAACACCCACTTATGCCTAAGAACATGCGGTGTTTGGTTTTCTGTTCTTGTGTCAGTTTGCTGAGAATGATGGCTTCTAGTTTCATCCATTTCCCTGCAAAGGACACAAACTCATCATTTTTGATGGCTGCATAGTATTCCACGGTATATATGTGCCACATTTTCTGTGTCCAGTCTATCATTGATGGGCATTTGGGTTGGTTCCAGGTCTTTGCTATTGTAAACAGTTCCGCAATGAACATACGTGTGCATGTGTCTTTATAATAGAACGATTTATAGTCCTTTCGGTATATATGCAGAAATAGGATTGCTGAGTTAAATGGTATTTCTATTTCCAGATCTTTGAGGAATTGCCACACTGTCTTTTACAATGGTCGAACTAATTTATACTCCCACCAACAGTGTAAAAGCGTTCGTATTTCTCCACATCCTCTTCAGCACCTGTTGTCTCCAGATTTTTTAATGATCGCCATTGTAACTGGCGTGAGGTGCTATCTCAATATGGTATTGATTTGCATTTCTCTAATGACCAGTGATGATGAGCATTTTTTCATATGTTTGTTGGCCGCATAAATGTCTTCTTTTCAAAGTGTGTGTTCATATCCTTTGCCCACTTTTTGATGGGGTTGTTTTTTTATTGTAAATTTATTTAAGTTCTCCATAGATTCTGGATATTAGCCCTTTGTCTGATGGGTAGATTGAAAACATTTTTTCCCATTCTGTTGGTTGCCAGTTCACTCTAATGATAGTTTCTTTTGCTGTGCAGAAGCTCTGGAGTTTAATTAGATCCTACTTGTCAATGTTGGCTTTTGTTGCCATTACTTTTGGTGTTTTACTCATGAAGTCCTTGCCTATGCCTATGTCCTGGATGGTACTGCCTAGGTTTTCCTCTAGAATTTTTTATAGATACATAAATAGGCTGGTTCTAAAATTTATATGGAAAGGCAACAGAACGACAATCACCAAAATGATTCCGATAAAGAACAGAATTGGGGGAAATCACACTACCTGATTTAAGACTTACTATAATGCTACAGCAGTCAAGAAAGTATGTGATACTGAAGAAGAGACAGACACACAAATCAACAGAACACAATAAAAAGTACAGAAACGGACTTGTACAAATACAACAAACTGATTTTTTACAAGGGTGCACGAGTAGTACTGGTGGTGGTGAAGTCCCCTGGGTGGCCCAGGACAGGACTGCAAGGTGACTTCCTGCTCTCGATGGCGTTACTGGGGGACTGCACTATAGGAGTAAAGCAACACCAGAACTGGGAAAAGCAGCCCCTTCCCGCTGCAACGTCCCTCCAGCACCCTCTACTGACAAAGTTCAACATCATGCACCCATTACAGTACAAGAAGTAGAGGGAGTAGAATAAATTGAAAACTGGCAAGCGTTGCTGGGCTCTGAAAGTGATCTACAGCTTGGTAAGAAAATGCAACTACATTCATGAAGCCATGAAGGAAAAATGTCACTGTTCACAGATGGCATGATTTTATAGACAAAACCCAAAAGAATCCCAGACAAGTCAGAAATTAGAGACTTTTTTAGTAAGGTGGCTGGCTGAAAAAGCAACATAAAATATCTACTGTATTTCAACACACTAGCATGAATCAGAATGTGTAGTTTTAAAAATCGTATCATCCACAAGACCAACTAAAGTTATAAGACATCCAGTAATAAAAATGAATCACACATGTTCAAGCTCTATATGGAAAAATAATAAAAGTCTATTCAAAGGCATTAAAGAAGACCTAAATAATTGGAGAGAAAACCTACGTTCACAGATAGATCACTCAGTATCGTGGGAGATATCTACATGGTTCCAATGCAATTCCGATAAAAATTTCAACAGGATTTTTTTTAAATAACTGACAACTCTGATCTAAAATTCAGGTGAACAAGCAGAAACACAAAAGTAGCTGCAACACTCCTGAAGAATAAGGTGGAGGAATCTGCATGGCACCAAATACTGAGCTTTAGTACTGCCATAAAGACGGAGAGTTGACCAGTGGAACAGAACACAGAAACCAGAATCACAGCCACACATGCATGGATTTTCACATATGAAAGAGACAATACTGTAAATGTTGGGAATGGGAAGAATTATTCACTAAATTCTGCTGAATTATCAGTATGGAGAAAAGAGAACTGGATCCCTGTATCAAACTATAACTCCTGATATAAACGATCTCTCAACATTATGCTTGTCTCCTGCTCTCACCCCTCTAGTGACAGATAACATGAGTGCCTGCCACAGATTCTCCATGTCTCACCTGTGCAGCAAAGCAGTGTCCCTATACCCACTGAATATTGGAGTCATCCAACACCAGAATCTCATTTTGAGTGCCTTTCTGGAGATACTTGCAATACCAATTATTTCTGTCAGGGGCCCAAAAACAAACAGAGAGCACACTCAAATTAAGACATTTCAAGGCAATATTAAGATGTTTATGAAGTCTGGGGCCGCATGTAAGGGAAACCACAGGGATAGAGCTGTTACTGCACTTCTACCTGAAGGGTCAAGAGGAAGGAGAGAGAGGTGCGAAGAGGGGGCCCCACCTAGCAGGGAATCTGACCTGTCCAGCCACAGAGCCAGCACCTAACAAGCCCACAGGGAGACAGTCAACAAAAGTGATGCTGTATGACTTTTGAGTCTTGGGCAACTTACACCATATTTCTGGAGCACTGTGCTTGGGAGTCCTGAAGTCATGGTGGTAAGAGGAAGCCTATACCAGCTCATGCCCAGGGATCACATGGAAGAGCACCGAGACTACGGAGAGGAGGGAAATAAGGAGAGTAGGAGGAAAGACAGAGACAGAGAGACAAAGAGGCCCAGCCAGTCCAGACCTACCCCAGCCCTCTGATCATCTGGCCTGTAACCACATGAGACTCTGATCCACAAGCACCTACCTTAACCCTCCCCAAACTCCTGTAACCATGAGAGAGAATAAAGTGATATTATTTGAAGCCATTAGGTTTGGGGGAATTTGTCATGCAGCAATACCTCACTCAACCCAGCTCCAGCCAGTTACCAGTTTCCCTCTTCAATACATTTGATTTTCACCTGACCTATCTGCAGAACTCACTCCAATCATGGTGCTAATGCAGAACTTACCTTGCCAAAGTGAGGGATGCCAACTGTGGGAAGACACAAAGAGCTGTAAATTCAGAGACTCTGCCATGATTCAGCAAGGTATGGCTCCCACAGCAGAGCAGCTCTACGAACTGCTGCACAGTAGAATCACCTCAAGAGTTTTAAATTTTCCGATGAAATCAGACTGTAGGTTGGGGTAATACATGTCGGCGCTTTTAAAAACTCTCAGGTGATTCCAATGTAGAGCCAAGTTTGAATACCAATGCCGCAGAGCTAAGAAATGTGTGTCCAGTACAATGAAATGTCGGTTTTCTTTTGTTTTTGGAGAAACTGCTCCCTTTTTGTTTTTCAAGCCTTGCTTGTTAGTCTCCCCTAGAACAGTCTCACAGAACTGGCAACCACTGGTTCTGAAACTATGGGTCAAGAAGACAGCAGAGGACATCTGACTGCACCGTCACTTAGCTCCCGTTTCTCATCAAATGCTCAATGTCCCCTCTGTAAAAGCTAGATATATTGGAATATGAAACTAAATCATCCCAGCCTACTTGTAGTTTTGAAATCACATCTGCTTAATATTTCAGCTGGTCTTAAAAACTCTTTTAAGGGAGCTATGATAAGGAATTTGCACTTCTGTCCCCAAATGAGGAAATAAAATGTGACTGGTAAATAACATTTACTAGTATAAAGGATAAAATTTGACTCAAATGGTCATTAGCATTTGAAATAGTAAATAAAAACAAGTGCAGAGGCTACTCTACCATACCATAGCCAGGACTGTATTACAACTCCCCGAACTGTATTCCTTAATGGGCAGGTGGAATTTCCAAACATCTGGGAACATTTCACATACAGACCTGAAGGAGAAAAAATCCACCTCCCACAGCTGTTGCAGCCAACTTTCCAACCTTCTGGAATATGAAACCCGTGCACCTACAAAAACAAACCAACATCACACAAATTGATGAGCTGTCAGATACACACAAACATGCATTTCTGGCAATGTTCATATCCTACTTAGCTTGAGATGATCCAGCTCCTTCCTACCCCCTACATAAAGCCAGCCCCAAGAGGAGCATGACATAAGGAAATGAAATCTTGGCTCTACTAATTTTGTGGTCTTGAGCAAGTCCATTAAAACTCGGGTTATATTTTTAAAAGATGACTGGCTACATTGTGGAGAACAGATTAAAGGGGAAGGATGAAGGCAGAGACTCCAGTTAAGAGGGTGAAGTAGCAATCCAGAAGAGAAGTGAATGCTAAGGGGCCAAGGTAGAGATGGCAAGGAGGGAGCAGACCTGAGAACTGTTTGTGAAGCAAAAAAATAAAACACGCCTGAGTTTGAGGACAGGATGGTTGCAAGGGATAAGGCACAGGATTGTGTCCTCAATGTGGCATTTTTTACAATACAAAAACAAGGAAGAGAAACACAGGAAAAGGCGGGGGAAGGGACGGGAGGAGATACTATCATTTTGAATATGTCAAATGCAAAATGTCCATATGATATGAGTGGCTACATCTCGTAGTCAGTTTAATATGTGTTTCTTTATTATTTTCTATCTTCCTGCTCCCACCCAGCACTAAAATGTAAGCTTTATGGAGCAGAGATTTTGTTGTGTTAATTGCTGAATACATATTAGCTGTAATCATTAACCACTGTTGAAAAAATTCTCTCTAAACTCCAATTCTCCAGCCACCTTCCCTTTTCTTAGCTCTCCTTTACAGTAAAATTACTTTGAGGCCATCTCTTTTTCTTTTTTTTTTGCCCCCCCCCCCCCCCCCCCTCTTTTTTTTTTTGCCCCTGCCCACCCCCACCCTCAGGCCATCTCTTTTGTCCTGTGTCCATATTCTCTCACACCTACTCCCTTCAGGCTTTTGTCACATGACTTCAATGAAACCATTCTTACCAAAGTTACCACTGATCTTGACCTCGCCAAATGCTAGTGTTCACTTCTCAGCCTTAATCTCATCTGACCTGCCGCAGTTTTGACACAATTGATTACTTTCTCCTTTTTTAAAAGATGAAATTTTATTGTGTATATTTGAGATTTACAACGTGATGTTATGGGATACACAGAGACAAGTAAAATGGTTACCATAATGAAGCAGATTAATGTATCTATCATCTCACATCATTACTTTTTTGTGATAAGAGCAGCTAAAATGCACTTATTTCACAGAAATTCCTAATGTAATACAATTGCATTAGCTGCAGTCCTCATGCTGTGTGTTGGACTTGCTCCTCTTACATATTTGCTACTTTGTATCCTTTGACCTACATCTTCCCATTTCCTCCTCTCACTCCCATGCTATCCCTGGTAACCAGTTTTATTTCTTTATATTTATTATATTATACCACTGCATATTTGACTTTTCCCCCCACATATGAGAGCATACAATATTTTGTCTTTCTGTGTCCTTAGCATAATGACCTCCAGGTCCATCTATGCTATGGCAAGTGGCACAATCTCCTTTTTTAAGGCTAAATAGTATCCCATTGTATATACATTTTCTGTATCCATTCATCCATTTACGGACACTTAGAGTGTTTCCATATCTTGAGTATTGTCAATTAATGCTGCACTGAACACGAGAGGGCAGATACCTTTATGAGGTGGTGATTTCATTTCCTTTGGGTATACACTTAGAAGAGGAATTGCTAGGTCGCATGATAGTTCTAATTTTAATTTCTTTAGGAACCTCCATACTGTTTTCCATAATGATTGTACCAATCTACATGCCCACCAACAGTGTACTAGGGTTCCTTTTTCTCCATAACCTTATTATCAACAATTATCTCTTGTTTTTTTGATAACAGCCATTCTAACATGTGGGAGTCGCTCCAGCGTAGAGACCCCCAAGAGTGTCTCCGCCATAATGGAGTTAGACCCCAGAAGCATTTCCCGCCCCTGGAGGCAGTCAAGCTATGGGAAAGTAGGAACTAAGGATGAGAAATAAAGTAAAAGAACTATTTTGACCTCCTAGTTGCTTACACAATGGCCTGGTGACGGTTATGTGGTTTTACTAAGACATTGTGTTTTATCCTGGTTCCTACCTTGGACTTGTTTTATGACTCTATTCACCAGGTACTGCTTGAACCCTGTGATTATTCATGTGATTCTTTAAGATGACTGCTCTTGAAATTTATGGTGGGACCAACCTTTAAATGAATGATACCCTGTTAAATATAAAACTGTTTCACAATAGGTAAAAAGATGAACACCTGCTTGCTTTACATCATTTTGTGGTTAGTTTATGATTTTAGTATTGTTCCTCTTTTTACTTGGCATTTTATCTACTTTGCCAGATTTCCGTGACTTTGTAACTTTCTGTTCTAAATTGAAACAATGTAGGTTGACGTCAGTATTTGAAAGCTGACAGTATATATTGGGACCCTATGCACAAATAAAATTGCTGTTTAGGTATTTCCTATTCAGCCCTCCAGACCTCACTTCTCTGTCTATCTTTTCTTCCGCGCACTCTCTCTTCCAGGTATTGGGACCCTCTTGCTGGCCGAGAGCTCCCCGGCAGACGTGCTGTTCCCGACACTAACAGGCGCAAGGTGATATTGAATTTCTCTGATGACTGGTGATGCTGAGCATCTTTTCATATACCTGTTGGCCATTTCTATGCCTTCTTTGGGGAAATGTCCGTTCAGGTCTTTTGCCCATTTTTCAAATCAGGTTGTTTTTCTACTATTGTACTTTCTCCTTCTTGACATCTTTTTGCTCTAGTATTCCAGAGCAAAATGTTAGGTTCTAAATGTTAGGTTGTTCTGAACATTCTGAATATTCTGAGGCTAAGTCCTAGAACCCCTTTGCTCTGTGTATTCGCTTTCTATCTGCTGGGTCTATACCATGAGCTCTGACGTAGATTACTGTTACAGCCCCTTATCTGGACTCCTTACCTCCACTTTTGCTCCCTAGAATCTATTCTCAATATAGCACCGCATTCAGTCCTAAAACAGGAGCCAACAAACCACAGCCTGGGAGCCAAATCCTGCCACATATGTCTTTTTGTAACAGAGTTTATGTGATAAACACAAGTTGCAACAGAGATTGTGTGATCCATAAGACATACAATATTTACCATATGGGCTCTTTACAAAAAACTTTACTGACTCCTGCTCTAAAACATAAGATCAACGTACACTTCTGCTCATAACCTTCCAGTAGCTTCCCTCCACACTAAGAGAGAAAGTTAAAGTCTTACACTTAACATCTTGTGTCCCATTACCTGGCCACCCCCATTGTCTACTGTTCTCCTCTTATTACATTTCAGCTCAGTAAGAGAAAGAATTACAAATACAACAATGCATGTAGGACCTCCTAAGACTTTAAATCTTTTTCAAACAAAAGTTAGATGTCAGGTAGTGTATTTCTGAAGGGACTCTGAAATTGGAAGGGTGGTAGGACCAGTAAATAAATGATAAGGATCCACTTTAAGAGGATTCTGCTGTTCAGACCTACTACAGTATAATCAGAGTTACTGATAAACATTTAGAATGGTTACAGATTTTTGCTATTACAAAAATTGCTGCACTGTTTACAACTGGCTTTTTCTCTTTTTAAAACAAAACATGCATTTTTAATAAAGCCTAATAAAGCAAGACCCAAAAAGATGAAGCACTTTCTAAGTGACTACATCCAAGAACAAGAATCAAGCATATTTTTAAGAATAAAAAATATCTAGTACCCAATAAGGTAGAATTCATAATATCTGCCATCTAATTAAAAACTACTAGGCATGCAAAGCAGAAAAATATGAACCACAATGATAAAAAAATCAATTAAAAGAAACCCAGAAATGGCACTGATGACAAAATTAGTAGACAAAAGTATTAAAGTTATTATAATTATATTCTATATGTTCAAGAACCCAGAGAAAAGATAGTACATAATAAGTAGAGGCCAGGAAGTTCTTTTAAAAACATGCAAATATTGGGTGGGTACAGCGGCTCATGCCTGTAATCCTAGCACTTTAGGAGGCCAAGGCAAGAGGATCACTTGAGCCTAGGAGTTTAAGACCAGCTTGGGCAACATACTGAGACCTCATTTCTCTTAAAAAAAAAAAAAATTATTTTTAAATTAGCCAGGCATGGTGGCATGTACCTGCAGTTCCAGTATTCAGGGGGCTGAGGTGGGAGGATCTCTTGAGCCCAGTAGGTAGAGATTGCAGTGAGCTGTGACTGTGCCACTGCACTCTGGCCTAGGCAACAGAGCAAGAAAGTCTCAAAAAAAAAGATGCAAATCAAACTTCTAGAAATAAAAACTACAATGTCTGAGATGAAAAATATAGCAGTTTAGACACTGTCAAACATTAGTGAACCTCATGAAATAGCAATAAAAACTATCAAAAATGAAATAGAAAAAAGACAAAAAAATGAAAGTGGTTATGATACTGAACTATAGTTATATAAGATGTTACCGCGGTGGGGGTGGGGGAATTGGGGAATGGGTATAAGATCTCTCTGGATTATTTCTAACTGCATGTGAATCTGTAAGTATCTTAAAATAAAGTTTTTAAAAAGTAAACAGTATTAATGAACTGTGGGAAAACTTCACACATAATTGTACAACTACAATTATGTGTAATTGGAATCAATGAAGGAGGACAGAAAAAAATATTTGAAGAAGGACAGAAAAAAATTCCACACTTCATGAAAACAATAAATCCACAGATCCAAAAAGCTCAATGAAATCTAAGCAAAAGAAACAAAAAGCTGGGCATGGTGGCTCATGCCTGAAATCCCAGGTCGGGAGTTTGAGACCAGCCTGGCCAATGTGGTGAAACCCCATCTCCACTAAAAATACAAAAATTAGCTGAGTGCAGTGGCACACGCCTGTAATCACAGCTACTCGGGAGGTTGAGACATGAGAACCACTTGAACCCAGGAGGTGGAGATTGCAGTGAGCTAAGATTATGCCACTGCACTCCAGCCTGGCCGACAGAGCGAGAATCTGTCTCCAAAAAAAAAAAAAAACAGGGACACAAGATGTCGGCAGCAGCCCTGGGGAGGGCAAGGTGGAGGCGACAAAACGGGCGGTGGAGCAGAAAGTGTAGCCCCGTCCCCTCGAGACCGCTCCGGGCAGCTGCTGATGTAAGGAATCCCCTGGGCCCCTGTCCACTCGACTACTGACCAGCCCATCCGCCTATGCTGAGTCTTCCTGCAGGCCTTTCCTCTGTGGGACCCTGTGGGAGTGCATCCGGCTGGAGAAGAAAACCCTCTCATGCTAGCGTTGCAGACCTCAAGAGGGTGAAAGGGGGGACTTTAGTCTTGAAACCTGTGGGCTCAGCCCCCAGGGCACCAGGAATTCTTCCTTCCCAGAGAATCAAGGCAGCTTTGTTTTTTTCTTACCTTGGTCAGTGGTTCTCAACCTTTTTGTTATCACGGCCCTTATTGTTATACATATGTCCTGTTGCCCCCTGCATTTTTATCTGCTAAACTGTACCGCTGGAGGAACCATTCACTTTTCCCTTTCTCAATTAATAAAGACGTCTGTGACGGAGTGTGCAATAAAATCAATGTCCCAATGATTTCTATGATGCCTTCAACAACCAATCAGAGTCTGATCAGCATGAGATAATCACTGTGACCACAATGAGTTGACAAAATGTCAGCATGAAAAGATAAAAAAAAAAAAGAAGAAGAAAAAAGAAAACAAAGGAAAAAAACCATAGCAAGGTATAATCTAATCAAACTCCTTAAAGCAAATGGTAAGAGGAAATCTTAAAAGGAGCTGAAGGGGGAAAAAAGAGGTATTAGGTACAGAGGAATAAACTTTGGAGAGAACGCATTTCTCATACAAGATAATACAAAGCTAAAGACAATGAAATAGCATCTTTAACGTACTGAAAAAGAACACCAACTTTGTCAGTCTAGAATTCTATACTAAGTGATCTTTCAAAAACAAAGAGAAATAAAGACCTTTTTCACAGATACAAAAACTGAAGAAAAAAAAGCATCCCCAGTAGACAAGCCATACAAGAAATGTTAAAGAAAGTCTTTCAGGCAGAGGAAAATATATCAGATGGAAATCTGGATCCATACAAAAGCAATGGAAACTATGCAGAGAAATGTGAAAGGCTTCTTTTTTTCTTATTAAAAACTATAAAAATTCAACATTTAATGCAAAAATAAGAATGTATTATGAATTTACAATACATGTAAAAGTAAAATTTATGGCAATGAAAACAAAGGGGGGAGGGGAAAAATGGCAGCATACTGCTATATAATATTTGAAGCAGTAGATTTCTTGAAGACAAACTATAATAAGTAGAAGACGTCTCCTATAATCCTAAAGCAACCACTAAACTTACACAATGAACAGTTATAGCTAAATGTTCTCACCACAAAAACATGGTAAGTATGTGAGGTAATACATATGTTAAACAGCTTGACTTACTCATTCCACAATGAATACATATATCAAAACATCATGTATGCCACAAATATATACAATTTTGGTGTTATTATTTTGTTCTGTTTTTGAGACTGGGTCTCATTCTGTCACCCAGGCTGGAGTGCAGTGGCACAGTCTTGACTCACTATAACCTCTGCCTCCCAGGTTTAAGCCATCCTCCCACCTCAGCCTCCCAAGTAGCTGGGACTACAGGCGAACATTACCACTCCTGGCTAATTTTTGTATTTTTGGTAGAGATGGGGTTTCACCATGTTGCCCAGTCTGGTCTTGAACTCCTGAGGTCAAATGATCCACCCACCTTGGCCTCCCAAAGTGCTAGGGTTACAGGCCTGAGCCACTATACACAGCCTACAATTTTTACTAGTCAATTAAAAGAATTTTTTAAATAAACTTAAATGTAAATAGTCTAAGCACCCTAATTTAAAAGAAAAGACTGTCAAAATGGATTCTAAAAAATTAACAACCACCTATATGGTGCCTACAAGAAACTCACTTTACATGTAAAGACTCAGCTGGGTGTGGTGGCTCATGCCTGTAATCCCAGTACTTTGGGAGGCAGAGGCAGGCGGATCATTTGAGGTCAGGAGTTCAAGACCAGCCTGGACAATACGGCAAATCCGATCTCTACTACAAATACGAAAATTAGCCTGGTGTGATAGCTCATGCCTGTGGTCCCAGCTACTCGGGAGGCTGAGGCGGTGGAATCCCCTGAACCCGGGAGGTGGAGGCTGCAGTAAGCTGAGATCACACCACTGCACTCTAGCCTGGGTGAGAGAGCAAGACTCTGTCTCAAAAATAAATAAATAAATAAAATAAATGTAAAGACTACACAATATCCTACTCCATGTGCCTCTTCCCTTGGCTGAATTAATCTGTACCCTTTTACCATGTAAAAAAAAAAAAACCATAACCCTGAGTAGAACAGCTCTGAGTTCTGTGAATTTTCCTAAACAATTATCAGACATGACAGTGGTCTTGGGGACCCCTGAATTCTGCAACTAGTAAGTGGCTTTAGCAAGAGTACAGTATACAAGATCAACATACCAAAAAAAAAACTGCATTTCTATATACTATACAAGCAATGAACAATGGCAACTTGAAATTTTAAAAGTAATAGCATTTATAATAGTATCAAAAATATGAACTACTTAGGGATAAATCTGATATAACATGTGTAAGATCTACAAAGCATTGTTGAGAAAAATTAAAGAAAACCTAAACAAACTGAAGAGGTACACCAATGTTTATGGAGCAATGCAATCCCAGTCAAAGTATCATCAGGTGTTTGGCAGAAACTGGCAGCAAGCTGATTCTAAAATTCATATGGAGTGTATAAAAATAAGATAAAATTCATATGGAAATGCTAAATACCTAGAATACTCAAAACAGCTTTGATGAAGAACAAAGTTTCAAGATTTGCATTACCTAATTTCATGACTATTATAAAGTTACAGTTATCAAAACAGTGTAACAATGGCACCCAGATCAATTTAGCAGTACAAAGAGCTCAGAAAAATGTAGTCAACTGATTTTCAACACAGGTGTAAAGGCAATTCAGTGGAGAAAAAGTCTTTTTTTTTTTTGAGACGGAGTCTTGCTCTATCGCCAGGCTGGAGTGCAATGGCGCAATCTTGGCTCACTGCAACCTCCACCTCCTGGATTCAAAGGATTCTTCCACCTCAGCCTCCCGAGTAGCTGGGACCACAGGCACGTGCCACCATGCCCAGGTATTTTTTGTATTTTTAGTAGAGACAGGGTTTCACCATGTTGGCCAGGATGGTCTTGATCTCTTGACCTTGTGATCCACCCGCCTCGGCCTCCCAAAGTGCTGGGATTACAGGCGTGAGCCACCGCGCCCAGCCGAAAAAGACAGTCTTTTTAACAAATGTGGGCACAACTAGATATCCACATGCAAAAAAAAAAAAAAAAAAAAATTGGATTCCTACCTTATACCATATATAAAAAGTAAATCAAAATGGATCACAGAACTAAATATAAAATCTAAACCTATATATCATCTAGAAAAAACAAGATAAAATCTTTGTGACCCTGGATTAGGCAAATATTCTCAGACATGACACCAAAAACTGGAGCTACAAAAGAGTTGCACTTCAAGATTAAGAACTTCTGCTCTTTGAAAGGTACAGTTCAGAAAATGAAAAGCTATAGAGTAGAAGTAACATATTTGCAAATCACATATCTAAGACTTCTATCCAGAATATTTAAAGAACTCTCACGATTCTGTAATTAAAGAAAACCAACAACCCAATCAAAATATGTGGAAAAGATTCGAACAGATAAGTCACCAAAGATATAAAAAATAAGCCAATGAACATGCTCAACATCATTAGTCATTAGAGAAATGCAAATTCAAACCACGAGATACAACTTCATACCCACTAAGATGGTTGTAATCAAAAAGACAATACCAAGTGTTAGTGAGGATGCAGAGGAACTGGAACCCTCACACATTGCTGGTGGAGATGTATGATGGTATACACACTTAAAAAACTGGCAGGTACTTGTAAATTTTAAAACATTCACTTACTATGTGACTCGGCAATACTATTCCTAGGTATTTACCCAAAAGAAATGAAAGCATATGTTCATACAAAGACTTGTACACAAATGTTCATAGCAGTATTATTTGTGATAGCCAAAAAGTGAAAAAAAAAAAAAAAAAACTGAAATGTCCATCAAAGGTGGATGGAGAAACAGACTTTGGTACTAACAATGTGTTACTACTCAGCAATAAAAAGGAATGAACAACTAATAGACAGAAAAGCACAGATGATATCAAAATTATTACAGTAAAGGCTGACGCACGAGAATTGCTTGAACCTGGGAGGTGGAGGTTGCAGTTGCGCCACTGCACTCCAGTCTCAGCAACAGAGCAAAACTCCATCTCAAAACAAAAAAGTGTATTATTAGGGTTAATAAAAGAAGCCAGACAAAAAAAGAATACATAATATGTAATTCCATTTCCAAAAAGGAATCTAGAAAGCACAAAGTAATCTATAGTAATAGAAACCAGATCAGTGGTGGGAAGACGGCATGAAGGAAAGAGCATGAGACTACAAAGAGGTACAAAGCAGCTTTTGAAGTGATAGATGTGTTCATTATCTTGACTGTGGTGATGGTTTTATGGGCGTGTACATATGTAAAAACGTCTCAAATTGTATATTTAAATATATGCAACTTATAATATACCTATTTATTAAACTTAAAAAATAGGAGAGAAAGAAAACAGCCAAGATGTTCCTAAAGTTAAGATAGCAGACACACACATGTGCGTGTACCACACACTCACATAAAACAGTGGGGAAAGGGAGAGCTTTTGCAATAAATTAAGTTGGGACAAATGGGTATTCCACATGGGGAGAAAAAGAAGGAATCTTCCACACACTGAGCACAAAAATAATTCCAAGTACATTGTAAATCTAAATGTGAAAGATCAAATGAAAGTTCTGAAACATAGGGTAAACAAAGATTACTTAAATAAGTCACAAAAATCACTAACCATTAAGATTTATAAAACTGACTATATTAAAAATAAGATCTTCAGTTCATCAAAAGATACCATAAAACGAAAAGATAACCACAGAATGAATGAAAATATCTGTAATACACACAACTAACAAAGGACTGAGAATATTCAGAGTATATAAAGAACTCTTACAGCTTAACAAGGGAAAGAATGACAACTTCAGAGGAAAAAGACTACAGTGGAACTGAAAGAGGAAATCCGAATGGTCAACAAACACGTGAAAGTTCCTCAATGTGACTCCTACTCAGGGAAATGTAAATGAAAACCACCATGAACTACTACTCCCTAACTACCAGACTGGCAAAATTTTAACAGTCTGAATTTAACTTGATTATCTTTCTAAAGAAAAATTAATTTTTTTTTGCTTTAGGAGGCTGAGGAAGTAAAAGTAAATAAAAAAAAAAGAAAAAGAAATTAATTTTTAAAAAGTTTGACAATCTGGCAAAATCAAGTGCCAACAATGTAGAACAACAGGTTCATTCACTCCTTGTTGGGACTGTAAACTGTTAAAACCAGTTTTAGAAGGTGGTTTGACATTAATTAGTGAAGCTGAAGATACCTATACCTGTGACCTAGCAATTTGTAGGTATAGACCCTACAGAAATGTATGCACATATACACTGGAAAATCTAATACTCATATCAACATAGTATAGCCAAAAATTGAAACAACTCAAATGTCAGTCATCAACTGGATAAATATACTATGGTATATTCATACAATGGAACTCAAAATACAAATGAAAGTGAAGAAACTACAACTATACACAATGTAGCTGAATATACAAAACATCAGGTTGATCGAAAAAAGCAAGACTCAAAAGAATACATACTGACTGCATTTACTTTAAGTTGGAAACCAGGTAAACCACAGTATATTATTTAGTGACATAACTGGTGTTAAAACTACAAACAAAAGCAATGTAATAACTGCTTAACAACCTCTACGATTTCTAGGAGGTTATCCATATTTTTTTTAACCTGAGCAGCTGTTCCATAGGTGTTCACTCTAAGTATTTACTAAAACGTACACCTTTATATGCACTGTTCCGTATTTGCTATATCATGCTATAAAATATTTCAAATGTAAAGAGTTTATGAGATTAATGGATTCAATATTCACCTACGAAATTTGCTATTAACACTTTTTGAATTTATTACAAATGAAACCATAAGCTGTATCACATTAAGTTATCATCTGACATAGCTAATAAGTAGTTAGCTCTTTATTCTACCAGTCACCAGCTATGTGGCGTTGGGCAAATTAACCTTTCTGAGCCTCGGTTTTTATAAAACTAGGATAGAAAATAACAGTACTAATTCCAGAGTTATGAGAAGAAAATGAGATACCTATGTAAATACTTCAAACAGTACCTGGCATATAGCAAACACTCATTGTGTGTAACCATTAAATGGTACTTTAAGATGATGTTTAGATACATGCTATACATTAAGTGACCAATTTCACAAAAGCCAATGTGTTTTCATTGGTTAAAAAAGATGGTATCTATAACTGCAATACTAAATCATGCACAAAAGACAGTGGACGTCTTTCACATCACTTACCATCCAGTGACACCTCCAATGAACAGCTGAGTTGCTACGCTATACTTTTCGGCTGAAGGTCCAGATTCCTGCCCGAATAGCTTACGCCACCATGGCTGCTTCTTAGCAAATTCTGCAAGGTCCAGTGACTCAAAATTTCCCTCAAAGTTTCCTATAAGAAGTAATGTGTTAAATAAGAAAATATTTACTTTTATAACAAATCACTACCATACCTAACTAGATTAAGAGATACTTAAAGAAACAGAGATATATGTAATCAGAAACCTCCAAATATCATTCTATTTTAAATAGTAAATTTACTCTGAAATTCTAAGTTGCAATTTTTGAAAATCATGCTAAAATCAGCAAATACTAATGTCTACATTAAAGGGAAAAACCTAGAAAATCTAGAATTAGTCCTCAGATTTTTCCTCTCAAATTTAAAAATAACCAAAAAGGCCAGGCACAGTGGCTCATACCTGCAATCCCAGCAATTTGGGAGGCCGAGGCTGGCAGATTACCTGAGGTCAGGAGTTCAAAACCAGTCTGGTCAACATGGTGAAACCCCATCTCTACTAAAAATACAAAAATTAACTGGGCATGGTGGCAGTGTCTGTAATCTCAACTAGTGGAAAGGCTGAGGCACAAGAATCGCTCAAATCCGGGAGGCGAAGGTTGCAGTGAGCCAAGATAGTGCTGCTTCACTCCAGCCTGGGCAAAAGAGTGAGACTCCATCTCAAATAAATAAATAAAACCAAAAAGACCTACAAAAAACTGTCAGTAATACACCCCAAATGAAACAAATTTTCTTCATTTGCCCCTTCTCTTCAGGAGTAACTCAATACTGTTCAGTAATCCGCAAATTTTCTCAGTACTACATGGATCTCCAGTGATAATAAAGGTGAGCAGTAACGTTTAATTGAGCTCTTACTATTTACCAGGCACTGTGCTAAGCATTAAACATGTATATGTAATTAAATCCACAGAATAAGGTAGGTAGTACTTATTAATTCAATTTTACAATTCAGAAATGAAGGCTCAGAAGTGATTTGGCCAAGTATGAAGAAAAGAATCAACAAAACGTCATTCCCTTTCTCTATGGGAAGATAATGTCAGGCTTCCCTACTATACCCAGCCGTTTCCCTGGAAACACACCACACTAAGAAATGTCTGACATGAAATGTCAGCAATTTACTATTCAAAGCTGTTTACTGTAAAATTGACCTCAAATGATCAACTTCATCTAGGATGAAGTCTGTACAATCTTTTCGCACATAATGTAATAAACAATAGAAAATTACTACTGCCCATGCAAAGGCAAAGCCATTTAAAGGAAAAAAAAAATGTTTAAATAAAAGAAATAGAAGCAGGCCGGGCGCAGTGGCTCACACCTGTAATACTAACACTTTGGAAAGCCCAGGCAGGAGGATCACTTGAAGACAACAGTTCGAGACCAGCCTGGCCAACATGATGAAACCCCCAACTCTACTGAAAATACAAAAATTAGCTGGGTGTGGTGGTGCATGCCTGTAGTCCCAGCTACTTGGGAGGCTAAGACAGGAAAATCACTTGAATGCAGGTGGTGAAGGCTGAAGAAAGAAAAAAGAAAAGAAAAGGAAAAAGAAAGAGAAGCAGAACCAGAGATGATCAAGATACTGAAGTAAGTAAATAACAATGTTTAAAAAATGTTCAAAAGATTAAACACATATGCAATTGGAGTTCCAAAAGATCAGAAAGAATGGCATAGAAGTTACAGTCAAAGAGGTACACAAAAGTTATTCAGGCAGACAAGAAATGATGCCACATAGAAGTTTGGAAATGCAGAAAGAAATGACAGGCATTGGAATGGGTAAATAGGTGAATAAATCTAAATGAATACTTACTATACAAAATAATAATTACAGAAATTGTATACTTTCAAAATCAAAGACAAAAATCAGAATTACAAAGTAGAAAATAGGAATAGAAGGGAATTTCTTCAATCTGATATAGGACATCAATGAAAAACATACAACTAACATCATACTTAATGGTGAAATATGGAACACTTTCCTTCCCCTAAAATCTATGCAACTCGTTTTTTTTGAGACAGGGTCTCACTCTGTCACCCACGTTGGAGTGCAGTGGCAGTATCACAGATTACTGCAACTGCAAACTTCTGGGCTCAAGCAATCCTCCCACCTCAGCCTCCCCAGTAGCTGGACTACAGCTGTGCACCACTGTGGCCAGCTGATTTTTTTTTTTTTTTAGACAGGAGGTCTCACGTTGTTGCCCAGGCTGGTGTGGAACTCCTAGCCCCAAGTGATGCTCCGTCCTTAGCCTCCCGAAGTGCTGGGATTACAGGTCTGAGCCACCTCGCCCAGCACTGTACTGGAGTTCCTAGCCAGTGCAACAAAAGAAAAGAACAGTCAAAGAAATTAGAAAGGAGGTACAATAATAATTCTGTCTTCATTGGCAGCTAATATGACTGTATATACAGAAAACCGAGAAAAATCTACAAAAAGCTACCAGAAGCAAGGTTACAGATTATAAGACCAATATTAAAGTCATTTGAATTTTTATGTATTAGAAATGATGAACTAGAAAAGAAAATAATTTTAATTGCAAAAATTGTGTTGGAATAAGCTCAATGGAAGATACACAAGACCTCTTCACTGTAAACTACAAAACACTGCAAGCTACAAAACACTGCAAATAAATTGAAGATGACCTAAAATAACAGGGATATACTATGCTTATGTTTTGCAAGATTCAATATTTTTAAGATGTTCATTCTCTCCATATATTGATCTATATATTCAATACAATCCCAATCAAAAAGTAGGTTTTTATGTAATTGACAAACTGGTTCTAAAATTCACATGAAAGTCCAAAAAAACTGAGCAGTGTTCCAGTTACTATGTCTGTACAGCAAATTACTCCAAAACTTCATGAAGCAGAACAATAATATGCTCTCGGATTCTGTGGATCAGGAATTCAGCCACAGCACTGTGGTTTGTGTCTGTTTCATGATGTCTGAGGCTTTAGCCAGAAGATTTACAGGCGGGATCTGAAGATTCTATACTCACACAAATAGATAGGCTGCCCCTCTATGTGAGTCAGTCTAGCCTTCCTTACAGCATAGGAGCCGAGTTCAGGAGGCAAAAGTCCCAAGAAACGGAGAGTGCAAAAGCAGTGTTACTTCTGCTACCTTCTATAGGAACAGGCGGTCAGTCACAAGCTCCCACCCAGATTCATGAAGAGGGAATATAGACCCCACCCCTGGGTGGGAGGAGTGTCAAAGTCACTAGGAAAAAGTCCATGAGGAATCGGAAATATTGCTGCAATCAGGAAAATACAAACTTCCACAAACGGCCGGAATATTCCTGGGCGGTGCTGGCGGGGGCAGGGGAGAAGAGGGTTCAAGGAATTTCAAGACTTATTATAAAACTACAGTATAATATATAACTACCTTAATTTCAAGACTTATAAAGCTATGACATTCAACACTGTCGAACTGACCCAAGGATACCCAAATATAGCAATGGAAGAGAATCCAGAATCCAGAAATAGATACATACATATAGTCATTTGATTTGTAATAACATAGCACTAAGGTAATTCAATGAAGGAAACAACAAATGATGTTAGAAGTACTAGATACTTGTGTTAAAAAAAAAAACTACTCTCAACCTCTACCTTAAGCCATACACAAAATATAATTCAAGAATTCATTGAAGATACATCACAGATGCCCATTTAGCAGAACAAAATATGGATGTTTGAGTACCCAGGTACTCTGGCCTCACAGGTAGTTAATTTTTCTAATGTAACAACAAAACACGACAGTTATGCTGAAGAAACTCTCTTCCTAGGTTAAAGAATATTACTGAAAACAAGAATGAGTTTTCAGTTTTTTCTTATTAAATTTTCAGTTTTGTTTCAATGTAATTTGACCAAGCCCCTTAGATCAACAAGTGGCTCCAGTCAAAAAGGAGAATTAGAGACTGAGGTGGAGAATCACTTGAGCTCAGCTTGAGCCCAGGAGTTTGGGGCTGCAGCGGGCTATGATTGCGCCACTGCACTCTAGTCTGAATGACAGATCTAGTCCCTAAAAAGGGGAGAGGGGGAGGTGGATTAAATGCGAGATATTTGGTCAGTCACCGGTCAAACACTGCTAAGCACTATGACAGACAAAAGTGAGTCACTAGCCACGTTTATGAGCCCAGGAAAATCAACGATCACAGTATTATGTGATCATCACTGTGATGACAATTGAAATTCATCTTAACCTCAAAATTTCTCACAACAATCTCCTAGGTGCAAATACCTGATCAATCTATACGTTTAAAGTCAATAAGAGCAGTCTGCTCTACAGAAAAAGACATAATTATCAGATTGTACATTCCACCTTCCTAGAGTCATCCAAAATTTAGTGGTGTGCTGGTAAAATCCTTAACAGTCGGCTTTAGGCAGGGGCTGATTTGTAGTGCAGCCAATTTCCATTGTGTATTCATTCATCGTGACGTGAGTGTGACATTACTGAACTGTGACACCACTGAACTCAGAGTTGGAAAGTGATGCACAGTAGAGCACCATAGTATAGTATCTCCTCCACACAGATGCAATAAATGTATAAATAACCTCAAAAGCAAAGTAACAATGAAACATGGTGAATAATAAAAGTGGTATTTAGTATCTTCACTGCTTTTGTTTTTAACATAATGTATAATTTTAAGTGTATATAATTGAGTTTTCGATGATGACTGTTTAGCAATGGGATCCTGTGAGTCAGTAAGCATTCAAAACAGGGTAAGAAGCATAACTTAAGGACGTGCTCTACTGCGAATTACACTAAATCTTCCTTCGACTATGCCGACTAAACAAAAGGGTATTCCTAAGTACCATCCCATGTATGCTAGTTTTTCAAAACCATCAATAATGCAGTTGGGGAGGCGCCTTATACACAGAATGACGCCATGAGGCATTTGAGATGCACGTCCAAAGGGACAAAGAAGCCAGACCGCTTCTGAGAACAGAAACAGAATGTCTCCGGGCTTTAGCTGCTGGGGGCGGCGCCGGAAGGCTGGGTGAGGTCCACTGAAGACGACACCCCTGGGTGGTTAGGCCCCAGACATGCGTGTGACCTTGGCCGGAACCTGGGAGCGGCTGGGCCAGGGGCGAGCCCCGAGGGCCCTCCCTGTCCCCGTGCCGCTCGGGCTCTCGGGGGAGCTCAGTCGGCACTGGCGGGAGCAGAGCCCTTCCCCTTCCGGAGCCCAGGAAGGCGGCTCCCCGCGTCGCTGGCCGCGCGCGCACCCGCCCTTACCTTGACTGGACGCAGCCATTTCGAGAAGCTCGTCTCGCGAGGACTGACGCAGAGGATCTGCGAAGTAGGCCGCGGAGTGGCGCGCAGTCGTCGCCACCACTTGGCTTCCGGCACGTGGGGCAGATGGTTCGATTCCCACGGCGGCGGCGGAAAAGGGCGGGCCGGGGGCGCGGCGGCCGCTTCCCGTCTCAGCTAGCGGCTGCGTCACAGAGTTCAGCGGACTGTGTCACAAGCCCTGCAGCCACGCCCAACTGATGCGCCGAGACGCGCGTGCGCACAGAGCCTCCCGGGAGCTGAGGCTCCCTCCCCCACTCCCGCCCAGTCTTCCACGCCTTGCCGACCCGGGCCGTGGGGGCTCGCTCGCTAAATGCCTGCAGGCGAGTTCCTGACACGACTGTGACTCCATCCTCAATCCTTGCCTGGTTATGAATATTCTACCTATGACTCACTGAAAATAAAGACGGCTGAGAGACCGTGTTTGTTCACGTAAGCATCAAGCAAATATTTATCTGCTCCTGCGATGTGCCCGACTCTTTTAGTGGAAGAAGACACATTTTATTTATGTATTTACTTTTTATTTTCTTTTTTGTTTGAGACGGAGTCTTGCTCTGTCGCCCAGGCTGGAGTGCAAGTGGCGCGATCTTGGCTCACTGCAGCCTCCGCTTCCCAGGTTCGAGCGAATCTCCTGCCTCAGCGTCCAAAGTAGCTGGCATTACAGGCGCCCGCCAGCACACCTGGCTAACTTTTGTGTTTTTAGTAGATACGGGGTTTCGCCATATTGGTCACGCTGGTCTCGAACTCCTGACTTCAGATGATCCACTCACCTTGGGCTCCCAAAGTGCTGGGATTACAGGCGTGAACCAACACACCCGGCCTATGTATTTAATTTTTCTTTTGAATTTTACTACATGTGAGTTATATTTAATAAAACTGACTTCAAAATATATCAACTGAAAATCCAGCAACAATTTCTATTATGTTAGTTAAAGCACCGGGTCTTTTCCTTTACTTATAAAATGTATTTGTAAATGTAATTAGTGAATAATAATAATAAACATTGACATTATTTGATCCACTGCCTTAGGAGTGACAAAATTGAAGTAACTCAAGCTATTTTCTTTATAATCATTATGCTATCGTTGTTTTCTTTTCCTTTTCAACTATACTGCTTCATATAGGATTTTGTAGCACCATAAGAGTTGAGTAAAAATAAAATAAAAATATACCTTATCTATGAAGATTTCCAATTTATGGTTTCTATTTACCACAGTACTCTTGTACTTCTCTTTTACCACAACACCCTATTGTTTTGTATGCTGTAATTATTTTTGAATATGTAGTTGATAATATTGTAGGTCTTAGAGAATCCTTGAAAACATAAAAATTTGGAAATAGGGTCTGTTATGATTTAAAATTTAATAATCCCAGCACTTTGGGAGGCCGAGGCAGGTTGATCACGAGGTCAGGAGTTCAAGACCAGCCTGGCCAAGAAGGTGAAGCCTCGTCTCTAATAAAAATACAAAAATTAGCCAGGCATGGGGGCGGGCGCCTATAATCCCAGCTCCTCGAGAGGCTGAGACAGAGAATTGCTTGAATCCAGGAGGTGGAGGTTGCAGTGAGCCAAGACCGTGCCACTGCACTCCAGTGTGGGCGACAGAGCGAGATTCTGTCTCAAAAAAGAAAAAAAGAATCGATAAAATTTTTCAATCAAATAAGCCCTTGGCCTAGAAAATGTTATTCCTTAAAAAGTGCTTCTATCAATATAGCGTCTGACTCACTGATAATTTTTAAATTGTATTTCATTCCTGATCAACATTCCCACCCAGATTATTAATTATAGTCTGTTTACTGTAGAACTTCAAACATGTTGGATTGTACTGTACTTGTCTGGAAGACACATTTAAAAACCATTGTAATCGCTACAAATAAGAAAGGAGCCCTTTAACAGTGTGCCAAGGCACTGGGAAGAGTGACAGGTATATCGCCCCGCCCCCAAGCTACTCTTGCAGTCATCCCCATCCCAGTTAGTCAACTTTACTATTCAAAAAACCTTGGTATACCAAATTTTTTCCTCTCAAAGCCCACAGATCCAAAATTCATCAGCAGCTCCCACAAACGTTACCTTCACAATGAATCCAGCCACTTTTCACCCTCTCCAGTGGTACCATCATAGCTCAAGCCGCCACCAATTCTCACCCCCAGTTAACAGTTCACCCTCCTTCTACCCTTGTCCCGCTAGAGTTTGTTCTGTCTGCCGTGATCAAAACGATCAGCTTATAACATAATTCCGATCACCACCCTCCTCTACTTAGAACCCGACTGTGTCTCCCCTTTGCTCTCAGTGTAGAAGTCAAGAGTCCGTCTGCTGAAATGCAACCTTAGTGAGACTTTCCATGATCTCTTTCAAAATTGCAACCTGGTCCACCCCTACTCCCCCTTACCCTGCTTCTCTTTTTTGCACAGCACTTATTTTACCTCCTAACACACTGCATACTTTTTACTTATCCCTCTTTCAGTTGCTTATATTTTTCGTCAGTGTTTACCCAGTGCCTAGGAAAATGTCTGTCTAGGACACATGGGTAATTGTGTGGCTGTAGGCCAGCGATTTAACCTCTCTGTACCTCAGTTGCTTTATCTATATCCACTTTGCAGTGTTGTTATGAGGATTAAATCAGACGGCGTATGTGTAGCACCTGGCAGAGCATTTATCACCCTGTACTGTAACTGGCTACTTGTCTGTCTCCTCCATTGGACTGTGATTCCCGGGGTATCAGGAACTGGGATTTCTTCATTTCTGAGGCATAGAAGTGAGGGAGTATGTTAACTTCTATTCCGGGGTCCACAAGGGGCGTGGTGTCAAAGGCAAGAACTTCCCAGCGCCAAGCCTCCATCCACCTCCCCATCCAGGAACCCAGAGTTCTTTGTCTAACTTTCCTGCAGGCGGGCTAGGTAAAATTCCAGGTAAGCTTCCTTTGTTCAGAAAGCCCGCCAAAAGCCCCGGAAGGAGGGGCTATATTGCGGGCCAAGCAGCCAATCCAATATCGGAGTCAAAGATCAATCACTCCAGAGGAAGTTTAAAAGAGCTACTCTCACTGGACGAGAGCATAAATGGGGCGGGAATAACTTCAAAGTTAGAACTCCACTGCACCTTACTTGCGCGGATTCCCCTCTCTGGGACGCCCTCCCACAACAGTGTGGGAGCTCGTTCTGCTTCTCTCTGTGCCTAATAAATCGCTCTCTGCAAAACTCTTTGGGTCCAATACTTACTTAACCGGTAAGCTCACCGTGCCGCCATGGCCTCTTCCCCATTCCTGGGGCGAGAAAGCCCAATAACCTCCGGCACATCAAACGGCGGGGAGGAGCTGAGCCCCATCCCGTCCCACGACCCAGTTACAGAAGTATAGCATAGTGGTTAGGAGCATGACTTGTGGAGCCAGAGTACACGGATTCGAATGTTACCAGTAACAAGCTGTGTGGCCATGAGGAAGTTACCTAACCTCTCCGTACTTAACTTTCAACATCCATAAATTTAAGGTAAGGATAGCAGCTGTATTTAAAAGCACCTGGAACACGCCTGTCTCACAAACCACGTGGGATACTCTAGGGCCTAGGTCAGGGTAAAGACGTAGGATTTTACTCTGACGGAGGTCGAAAGCCATTGGAGGATTCTGAGAAGAGGACTCGCTTTATAGTTTTAAATTATAACTATAAATTGTAGTTTTAAAACTCCTGTTCACTTTGACTTCTCCACCCCTCTCTTCCTTTCCTTAAAGGTTCTGATTAATACAGACTTCTTATGCCCCTACTGCTCTCAGAAGTGAATGGGTTAAGTTTAGCTCAGCCTCCCTTTTTCTACTTCAGTTCTTCCTGTGGCTGCTTCCCACTGACGAAAAGGAAGCAATTCTATCGGTTACTACTTAGTGCTAAGCACATCCAGTGGGTAAAGTTCCCTAAAATGCTCTGCAAAGAAATTGGGGCTTTTCACTAAATCAGAAATTTTACTTCTTTCCTTCCTGGGAGCTAAAGATATTTTAAAGAAGAATTAACCTTTTGCTTCTCCAGTTGAACATTTGTAGCAATAAGTCATGCAAATAGACCTTTCCACCTACTTCTTTCTGTGCCTTTTGCGATTCTGCTTTAGTGCCACCAGAAGATACTACCTGGGTGCAGTGGAACTGCCATGGGATTATATGCAAAGTGATCTCGGTGAGCTGCATGTGGACACAAGGTAAAGGCATGTTCTGTAGGGTCTGATCAGGGGCCAGGATTGTGGGGATATAAGTCTGCTTGGAGGAAGGTGCAGACACGTCTGTATTATTAGCACAAATGCTAACTGCCAATTCTTTTCATAGGTCTGACCTATTCGTTGATATTTTGTTCTATTTTGTCCATTGCTTCTCTTTGTCACCTGCTGCTCCTCCAGATTCTAGAGATGAGTAGAGGGAGGGTGAAGGAACAAAGACAAAACTTCCCTCCACCTACCTGAGCTTCCATGGAGAGAATCAAGGCAATGAAATCCAATCAATATCACATACAAGTTTCGTGTCTAGTTATCTTGTGTGTACATGTGATGTGTGTTCTTTTGTATCTTTTCCTACTTTGGCCACGTTTTGGGGGTTCTGGTGCATTTAGGGAGAGCACTAAATAACTATCAGTATTGTCTGTGATCATCAGTTGATTCAGATTTTTCTACCTCTTCAGTAAATACTGGTATATTTTTGGTCTATATTTTCATAGAAAGCTATTTACTATGCCTAGATTTGATAATGTATTGGTATCAACTTACATAAGATTCTTTTGTGGTTTTGTTAAACTGTTCTGTGTCTTTTGTAGTTATAGTTCCTGTTTCATTCCTTCTGTCGTTTATGTTCTCTTTCTCTCTTTTTTAAAAATAGTATTTCTGGGAGTTTTCTTGATTTTATTGGTCTCGTCAAGAATTATCTTTTGGTTTAATTTATCAACCTCTTTTTTTCTGTCACATCAGTTTCTGCTTCTACTTTCATTAATTCATTCCTTCCTTCTAGTTTCCTTTGGTTCATTTTGTTGTTCAATTTTTGCTTGTTGAGTTAAATGCTGAAATTGTTTATTTTATATTTTGTTTTGTCTTCAAATGTGCATTATAAAGACTTAAATATAATACATATATAATAGCTACGTAAACAGTAAATGTGGTCATGTTGTACATACTTTAGAGTCTTTTTGGTTCTTCTGTTTGGCTCCTCACCTTCCATCAGTCCCTTTCTCCCCCACCTCAACTAGGTAACCCCAGTATGATAATATATATTCACACACATACACACACACACACACACACACAAAGGTTTTCTTGGACATTATTTGTTTTATAACATTGGGACGTTATACACACATTTCTCACTAATTAACACCTACTAGAACTCTAAGTCAATTGGCATAGCTTTAATTCATTATTTTTATTGGCTATATAAGATTCTATGGTATGGCTGTGTCGTAATTTAGTCAATACATTCACTTTATTCCAGTTTTATGGCTGCTATATCCTATATCATTACATAGTGGTGCTTTTATAACTGTCGAACAAATTTGCAAGAGGAATATTACTGGAACGAAGGGAATGTTTCCTTCTAAGTGTTTCCTTCTAAGTTTTGATTTTCAACAAGACCAGAACTTTTCACACATTTCCACCAGTATGAAAGTGCCCTTCTCTCTGCATTCACATTAGCGATGTTTTATCCTGTTTTTAAAATTTGCCAGTTTTATAGGCGCAGAGTGATATTGCATCGTTACTTTCATTGTATTCTTATTATTTCTAATAAGTTGAGCATCTTTTTATTTTTTTTTATTTTTTTATTTTTTTCTTCTTTTTTTTTGAGACGGAGTTTCGCTCTTGTTACCCAGGCTGGAGTGCAATGGCGCGATCTCGGCTCACCGCAACCTCCGCCTCCTGAGTTCAAGCAATTCTCCTGCCTCAGCCTCCCGAGTAGCTGGGACTACAGGCACGTGCCACCATGCCCGGCTAATTTTTGTATTTTTAGTAGAGACGAGTTTTCACCATGTTGACCAGGATGGTCTCGATCTCTTGACCTCGTGATCCACCCGCCTCGGCCTCCCAAAGTGCTGGGATTACAGGCGTGAGCCACCGCGCCCGGCTTTTTGAGCATCTTTTTAAATGCTTGTTTGCTATTGGATTTATTTGGGGGATTTAACTAGTCATATGCCTTGCCCATTCTTCTTTGGGCTCTTTCATTAAAAAAAAAATATATGAGAACCCTTTTATTATTATAAGTATTAACCCTTTGTCATGTATATTGCAGTTTCCCCAGTTTCTCCCAAGATGTTTTCTGTTGACTTTGTTATAATATTTACCAAAACAGTTCTTAATTTTTATAATCAGAGATATCTTTTCTTTCATATCTTCAGAGTTGACAAGGTTGGTTAAAAATGTTTTCCACACCTCAAGATTGTACGTGTAGTCTTCCAGATTTTCTTGCAAGATTTTTACTGTTTCGCTTTTTATATGCATTGCTTCAGTTCATCTGCTAATTACTTTTTGCATATGGCGTGAGAGAGATTTGCCTAGTTTTAGTTCCATCCAGATCAATAGCCTATTGTGATGGCACCTTTTACCACTGATTTGAATCAACACATTCATCATATAAAATTATCATATATATTAGCATATATTTCTCGATTCCTTAGGCTGTTTCACTAATATACTATTATCTTGCTATGCCAGTACTATATTGGTTTGATTACCGTGAGTCTATATCTTCTGATATCTGGTGGGTGAAAGCAATCCTCACTATTCTTTTTGTACCTCTGTTAGCTATTCTTAGACACTTTATTCTTCCACATAAAAATGTTGAGATATTTTTCAAATTGAAAAGATCTAAGCCCTGTTGTGATTCTAACTGAATTTCATTAAACTCATCTTAATTTTATTAATATAATAAATTTAAATAATTTTCTTATTACATTTATCTCTATGTATTTTATAAGTATGATGCTATTGTTAATAAAATACTTTTCTCCTATTTCCATTTATAAGTGCTTAGTACCAGAACAGAGATAAGCTATTGGTTTGTTTATATTCAGCTTCTTCTTTTGAGACAGGTCTCATTTTGTCACCCAGACTGAAGTGCAGTGGGGTGATCTCACCTCACTGCAGCTTTGTCCTCCTGGGTACAAGCAATTCTCCTGTCTCAGCCCCCCAAATAGCTGGGACTACAGGAGCGAGCCACCATGCTCGGATAATTTTTGTGTATTTTTTAGAGATGGGGTTTCACCACGTTAGCCAGGCTAGTTTTGAACTCCTGAGCTCAAGCAATCTGCCTGCCTCAGCCTCCCAAAGAGCTAGGATTACAGGTGTGAGCCCGCACCCAGCCAGTGATTCATCTTAAATCTAGCTACCTTACCAAATTTGCCTATTAATTCTAGTAATTTTACCCTAAAGTCTCTGAGTATTGAATCATATCATCAGTCAAATGAGACAGATTTTAGCTCTTTTCCAATGTTTATAGCCACTTATTTCATTTTCTGCTTGAATTTATTAGAAAACAAAAAAAATGTTAAATAATAACAATGAAAGTGAACATTTCTTCTACCCTATGATTTTACTTGAAATAGTTTTTGTATTTTGCTATTTAGAGTAACATTTGCTGTTTGGTTTTGGTAAATGGTGTTTGTTACTTCTATTCTCATTTGCCACAAAATGTTTATCATAAATGACTTTTCAGCAGCTGATATCATCTGAATTGTCTTCTTTGATATGTTGATAAACAAATTATGTTAATCGATGTCCTAACACTAAATACCCTTACATTCTTGGAGTAAAATCTACTATTCATGTAATCTGATTATTAGTGGGTTCTGTGTGCTGCTATTTCTTTAGATACTGTGTGCCTTTAAATGTGAGATTGAGCAATATCTTTTTTTTTTTTTTTTACTATTATTACTAGGTTTTCACTACTCAACCTACTATAATAATAGTAAACAAAGTTTTGTTGGCTTTATCAAATGAATTGATGAGTGCTCCATCTTTTTCTATCGCTTAGAATAGCTTAAATAACATTTGAATTATCCATTGTCTACAAGTTAGGCAAGACTCACTTATGAATCCATTTGCTCCTAGTGACATTTGCCAGGCTCTTCTATGATAATCATTCAGTTCAAGTTTCAACTTATTTTAGGGTCAGCTCTAATAATTATATACCTCTCTGGGAAGTAACTTTTTTTTTTCAATTTTGTTGTCACACTGTTGTATGTAGCGCTCACTGGTGATTTACACCACATCATCTGTAGTTATGTGCCCTTTCTCATTCCTAAATTCTTCTGTCTTTGCTATGTATCTTTTTTCCTTGAATAAGCTTGCCAGTGATTTGTCTATTTTGTTGCTGGTGGTGCTCTTTTCAAAGAATGAGCTTTTGGATTTATTTATTTTTCCTAGTTGTTATAAAGCATTTTTATTTTCACTGAGCAGAAAAATAAAAAGCTATTGATTCATTAACTGTGCTGTTTTATTGGCATGTAGCTATGCACTGTTCACACATTAATATATAAATCCTCAGTCCATTTTATTTTGTCCAATGGGAAAACACGAACAGTGAGATTTCCTATGCAAAAAGTGAACAGTTCTACAATGCTAGCACCGTATACCTTTATTAACATTCCAGAGACTTGTCCTCTCAACATGATGTGACTTCTGCAGGATAGCTTTTCAGGAAAAGTATTTTCTGATCAGTGGAGCTTGGAGATAAAAAGAAATAAGCAATCGGCCAAGTGTGGTGGTTCATACCTGTAATCCCAGCACTTTGGGAGGCCAAGGCAGGCAGAGCACCTGAGGTCAGGTGTTCGAGACCAGCCTAGCCAATGGTGAAACCCCGTCTCTACCAAAAATATTTTTTTAAAAAATTAGCTGGGCATAGTGGTGCTTGCCTGTAATCCCAGCTACTCAGGAGGCTGAGGCAGGAGAATTGCTTGAACCCGGGAGACAGGTTGCAGTGAGCTGAAATCGCACCACTGCACTGCAGCCTGGGCAACAGAGCATGACTCCATCTCAAAAAAAAAAAAAAAAAAAAAACTCTCATATTCATTAACTGGACCTCAACTTTCTTAAAGTTCACCGCAAAGATGAACTCCATGAAGGTACTAGTTCTCAAACTTCAGTGTGCATAAGAATCACTCGGGAAGCTTATTAAAATGCAGGTTCCTAGGCCCCATCCTCAGCAAACTATTTACTCCCCAGGTGATTCTGCTCCATCCTGCCCCAGCTTTACTGAGGTATAATTAATAAATAAAAATTGTATATATGTAAGGTGTACAATATACTGTTTTGATGTAAGTATATGTTGTAAAATGGTACACCATTAAGGGTTTTCGTTGTTTTCAGAATAGTTTGTAATATCTTCTTTGATTTCATCTTTGATAATCTAGAAGTATGATTTTAACTGCTTTTTAAATTCGTTTATCAAGTTTGTTTGTAGTATTTGGATCAACTTTGAGTATCTTGTTAATTTCCTATTGGCTGTGTAACAAATTACATCAAATGTATCAGCTTACGACAACGCCCATTTACTATCTCACAGTTTCTATGGGTTAGAAGCCCAGGTGGGCTCAGCTTGATACTCTGTGCAGGGCCACACAAAGCCAAAACCAAGGTGTTAATAGGGCTGCTCTCCTTAGCGAAGGGTCTTGGCAAGAATCTGCTGACAGGCTCATTTGGAATGTTAGCATAATTTAGTTCCTTCTCTCACTTTCCATTTAGTACCCTCTGTCACCAATGGTGCATCAACATTCTGTCATGCCTGAAATTTCTCTGACTTCAATTTTCCGTGCATATCTCTGGCCTTTTCTGCCTCTCTCTTTTACTTTTAAGGACTCATGTGATTACAATTGGGCCGACCTGCATAATTAAGGATACTAACCCCATCTCAAGATCAGCTGATCAGCAACCTTAATTCCATCTGCAAAGTTTATTTTGCCACAGAACATAATATATTTTTGGACATCACACCAAGAAGCAAATGTAACGAGGGCCGAATTTTTACCTGCCACAGGTATAGTTTACATATAGTGAAGCATATCCATTTTAAATGTGCAGTTTGGTGAGTTTTGACAAATGCATACACTTGCATAACCACCACCCTAATCAACATGCAGAGCATTTACATCAACCCTCCTGCAACTTTTTAATGAGTCTCTCCCACTGACCTGGCCTCAGGCAATAAATTACTATCTTAGAAATTACAGATTTGTTTCCACATGTTCAGAATTTTTTATCAGTTGAATCATACGGTATGCATTCTTCTATGGCTTTTTTCTTCAGCATCATGATTTGGAAATTCATGCAGATTGTTGTATAAAGTATTTCCATCCTTTTTATTCCTGATTACTGCTTCATTATGGGATTATATCACAATTTTGGATTATTTCCAGTTAAGGGTGAATACAAATAAACCTGCTATGAACATTGGTCCACATGTATTGTGTGAACATCTGTTTTTATTTATCTTAGTTAAATATCTAGTAGTGGAATTGCTGGATCATATGGTAAGTGCATGTTTATAAGAAACTGCCAGACAGGTTTCTTGAACATACCAGTATAAACTCCCACCAGCAATGCATGAGAGTTCCAGTTGCAATATATCCTGGCAACATTCGATGTTGCCAGTATGTAATGACTGCATAGTGGTATCTCACTGTATTTTTTTTTTTTTAATGGAGTCTCATCCCATCACCCAGGCTGGAGTGCAGCGACACAATCTCAGCTCAACTTCCGCCTCCTGGGTTCAAGCAATTCTCGTGCCTCAGCCTCCTGAGTAGCTGGGACTACAGTCATGTGCCACCATGCCCAGCTAATTTTTGTATTTTTAGTAGAGACAGGGTTTTGCCATGTTGGCCACGCTGGTCTCAAATTCCTGGCCTCAAGTGATCTACCTACCTCGGCCTCCCAAAGTGCTGGGATTACAGGCTTGAGCCACTGAGCCTGGTTATACTTTTAATTTGCATATCTCTGATGGCTAAAGATTTTGAGCATCTTGCATGTGCTAATTAGCCATTCCTATACCTTCTTTGAAGTGTCTATTCAAATCTTTGGTCCTTTTTTTTTTAAACCGAATTTCAACTTTTATTTTAGACTCAGGAGGTACATGTGCAGGTTTGTTACATGAGTATGTTGCATGATGCTGAAGTTTGGGGTATGAATGAATGAATGAATGATCCTGTCACCGAGGTAGTAAACATAGTACCCAATAGGTGGTTTTTCACCCCTTGCCACCCTTCCTCCTCCCTCCCTCCTCTAGTAGTCCCCAGTGTCTATTGTTCTATGTCCATGAGTACTCAGTGTTTAACTCCCACTCATAAGGGAGAACATATGGTATTTAGTTTTCTGTTCCTGTGTTAATTCACTTAGGATAATGGTTTGGCCAGTTTTTAATTGGGTTGTTTGTCTTGTTATTGTTGAGTTTTGAGAATTATTTATATATTCTGGGTACAATACTTTTCAGATGTACCTGTTTTGAATATTTTTTTTCCAATCTATGGCTTGCATTGTCATTTTCCAAACGGTGTCTTTCAAATAGTGGAAAAATATAGTTGTAATTAAGTCCAATGTAGCTTTTTGCTTCTATGATTCATGCATTTTTTTTTCCTGTCTTAGGAAATCTTTGCCTGACTCAAGTTTGCAAAGCCTTTCTTCTGTTGTCTTCTAGAACTTTTATCATTCTAGTGTTTGTGTTTACGTTTATAGTATATTTTGAGTTAAATTTTCTGTATAGTGTGAAGGACATTTCTTTCTCTATTGAATTGCCTTGGCACCTTTGTAGAAAATTAAATGACTATATATAGGCAAATGTGTTTATGGATTCTCTAGTTCCATAGATGTGTATATCTGTGCTTATGCCAGTACCAAATTGTTTAGATTACTGTAACTTTATAGTAAGTCTTAATATCAGACAGTCTAAAACCTCCAACTTACTTTTTTACTGAAATTGTTTTTGATATATTTAGGCTTTTATATTTCTGTATTAATTTTATAGTCAACTAGCCAACTCCACTAAATAGCCAACTGGGATTTTAACCGGAATTGAATCTGTAGATCAATTTGGGGAGAATTGATATTTAAACAATTTTGAAGTTTCCTTTTTTTTTTGAGATGGAGTCTTGTTCTGTCTCCCAGACTGGAGTGCAATGGCACAATCCTGGCTCACGGCAACCTCCACCTCCCAGGTTCAAGCAATTCTCCTGCCTCAGCCTCCCGAGTAGCTGGGATTACAGGCACCTGCCACTGCGCCCAGCTGATTTTTGTATTTTTCAGTAGAGATAGGGTTTTGCCATGTTGGCTAGGAGGGTCTGAAACTCCTGACCTCAAGTGATCCACCTGCCTTGGCCTCCCAAAGTGCTGGGATTACAGGCGTGAGCCACCACACCTGGCCAATATTGAAACTTTCAATGCAACAACATCGTATGTCTTTGCTTCTTTAGCTTTTGTTTAATTTCCCTGTCGGATATTTTGTAGCCTACAGAGTAGTTCTTGGAAGAATTTTATTAATTGCATCCCTAAGTGTGTTGGGGGATTTGATGCTATTGTTAATTCTATCATTTTTATTTGTTTTTGTTTTCCAATAATTTGTTACTAAAATGTAGAAATTCAGTTGATATTTGTATATTGACCTCGTTCACTCTAATCTTGTTAATTTGCATTTTAGCTCTAGTAGCTTTTTGCACTTCTTTTAGAATTTCTATATATACAATAATGTTGCCTGCAAATGACGACAGTTTGCTTCTTCCTTTCCAAACCAGATGCTTTTTATTTTTTTTCCATGCCTTACTGCACTGGCAAGGGCCTCGAGTACAATGTTAGATAGAACTGATGATAGCAAAATCCTTGCCTGATTTCAGAGGGAAAGTGTTCAAGATTTTACCATTAAGTACAATTACTTGTAATTTTTTTATAGATACCCTTTGTCGAATTGAGGAAGTTCCCTTCTATTCTTGGTGTGAGAGTTTTTATCAAGATTTGATGTTGGATTTTGTCAAATGCTTTTTCTGCATCTATTCAAATGGTCATATGGCTTATCTTGTTCTGTTATGGTGAATTACCTTGATTGATTTTTTAATGAGGAACCAGCTATATATTCCCGGGGAAGAAATCCATCCAGTTGTGACATATTATATTGGTAATATTTTTGCTATGGACTGAATTGTGTCAACCTCCTCCCACCCCAAATTCATATGTTGAAGTCCTAACTCTCAATGTGACTGTATTTGGAGATAGGGCTTTTAGGAGGTAAATAAGGTTAAATGAGGTCATAAGGATGGAGTCCTAATCTGAGGATTGATGACCTTATAAGAAGAGAGAAAGTTCTCTCTCCACACACATGCACTGAGGAAAAGCCATGTGATCATACAGAGAGAAGGCAGCCATCTACCATCCAGGAAGAGGGCTCTCACTAGAAACTGACCATACTGGCACCCTGATGTTGGATTTCCAGCCTCCAGAACTGTGAGAAAATAAGTTTCTGTTGTTTAAGTCACCCAATCTCTGGTATTTTGTTATGGCAGTCCTGGACAACTAAAACTGTTTTGTTAAGGGTTTTGGTGGTGATGGTGGTTTTTTTCTTTTTGCATCTGCGTTCATGATGGATATTTGGCTGTGATTTTCTTATAATGTCATTGTCTGGTTTTTGATCTAAGAGTGATATTAGTCCGTTCTAATGCTGCTGTAACAACATACCTGAGACTGGGTAATTTATAAAGGAAAGAGATTTAATGAATTCACAGTTCCACATGGCTAGGGAGGCCTCACAATCATGGCAAAAGAGAAAGGAAGAGCAAAAGCACATCTTACAGGCAAGAGAGTATGTACAGGGGAACTGCCCTTTATAAAATCATCAGAGCTCATGAGACTTATTCACTATCAGGTGAACAGCACAGGGGGAAAAACCCACCCCCATGATTCAATTACCTCCCACCAGGTCCTTCCCACAACACATGGGGATTGTGGTAGCTACAATTCAAGATGAGATTTAGGTGATGACACAGCCAAATCATATCAAAGAGTAAGAGTATTCTTATAAAACGAGTTGAGGAGTGTTCACTCTTCTATTTTATGAAAGAGTTTGTGTAAAATTGATATGATTCTACACATGATCATTTCTTTCTTAAATGTTTAACTATATTCACCAGGGAAATCATCATATCCCAACATTTTTTGTTTGGTTTTGGTTTGGGTTTTTTTAAGGGTCTTAATTATGAATTCTATTTTTTTTTTTTTTTTTTTTTTTTTGAGATGGAGTTTCGCTCTTGTTACCCAGGGTGGAGTGCAATGGCGCAATCTCGTCTCACCGCAACCTCCGACTCCTAGGTTCAAGCAATTCTCCTGCCTCAGCCTCCCGAGTAGCTGGGACTACAGGCACGTGCCACCATGCCCAGCTAATTTTTGTATTTTTAGTAGAGACGGGGTTTCACCATGTTGACCAAGATGGTCTCGATCTCTTGACCTCGTGATCCACCCGCCTCGGCCTCCCAAAGTGCTAGGATTACAGGCGTGAGCCACCACGCCCGGCTGAATTCTATTTTTTAATAGGTAAAGGACTATTTGAATTTTCTATTTCTTTTAGGATCAATTTTAATAATTTCCTTTAAGAAATTCCATTTGAGACTGGGCATGGTGGCTCACACATGTAACCCTAACACTTTGGGAGGAGGAGGGGGATTGCTTTAGATAAGCCTGGGCAACGTAACAGGACTTCATTTCTACAAAATTTTTTTTTTTTTTTTTTTGAGACAGAGTCTTGCTCTGTTGCCAGGCACCAGACTGGAGTGCAGTGGTGTGATCTCGGCTCACTGCAACCTCCGTCTCCCGGGTTCAAACAATTCTCCTGCCTCAGCCTCCCGAGTAGCTGGGACCACAGGTGCGTGCCAACACGCCCAGCTAATTTTTGTATTTTTTAGCAGAGACAGGGTTTCACCATGGTCTTGATCTCTTGACCTCGTGATCTGCCCGCCTCAGCCTCCCAAAGTGCTGGCATTACAGGTGTGAGCCACTGTGCCCGGCCCAAAATTTTGTTTTAATTAGCCAAGTGTGGTAGCATATGCCTGTAGTCCCAGCTACTTGGAAGGCTGAAGCAGGAGGATCACTTGAGCCCAAGAGTTCAAGGCTGCAATAAACTATGTATCATGCTACTACACTCCAGCCTGAGCAACAAAGCAAGGCTCTGTCTCAAAAAAAGAAAAGAAATTCCATCTGAGTTGTTGAATTTAATAGTATAAAATTCAGAATATTTCCTTATTATTTTTTAACTTCTTGGAGGTATGATTTACATACTATAAAATTCACCTATTTTCAGCGTGGAGATTTTTTTTCTTTCTTAAATCTCCACTTTTTAATTGACATATAATTCACATATCATAAAATTCACCATTTTAAAGTGTACACTCAATGATTTTTAGTAAATCCATAAAGTGTGAAATTATCATCTTTATTTAATTCCAGAATATTTCCATCACCTCAGAAAGAAACCCTGTAATCATTAAACAGTCACTGTCAATTTTCTTCCTTTCCCCAGCTTCTGGCAACCATTAACCTACTTTCTGTCACTGTGGTTTTGCCTATTCTGGGTATTTCATGTAAATGAAAGGATATAATATGTGGCCTTTTATGTCTAGCATCTTTCGCTTAGCATGTTTTCAAGATTCTTCCATTTTTGGGGAATGATAGAGGAGTTAAGAAAAGAAAGATATTGTAAGAATGAAACTATTTTCATTTTTTAATTAAAAAAATCTTCCATTTTTTGGTATGTATCAGTGTTTAACTTCTTTTTATGACTGAATAATACTCCATTGTATGGATAGACCACATTTTGTTTATCCATTCATCTGTTGATGGACTTTTGGATTGTTTCCCTTTTTGACTATTATGAATAATGCTGCTATGAACATTCATGTACAAGTCTTTATGTACATATGCTTTTATTTCTTTCAGGAATATACTTAGGAATAGAATTGCTAGGTCACATGGTAATTCTGTTTAACTTTTAGAGGAACTGCCAAACTTTTTCAAAGGAGCTGCACCATTTTATATTTTCACTAGCAATGTAGGAGTGTTCCAGTTTTTCTACATTCTCATCAACAGTTGTTACTGTCTGTCTTTTTAATTATAGCCATCCCAGTGTGGGTGAAGTCATATCTCATTGTCGTTTGGATTTGCATTTCCCTGATGACTAATGTTATTGAGATTCTTTCCATGTGCTTATTGATCCTTTGTATATCTCCTTTGGAGAAATGTCTATTTAAATCCTTCACTTATTTTTTAATTGGATTTTTTTTTAGTACTGAGTTGTAAAATTTCTTTATGTATTCTTAATATTATGCCCTTATCAGAGCTATGACATGCAAATATTTTTTCCCATTCTGTGGGTAGTATTTTCACTTTCCTAATGGTATCTTGTGACGCACAAAGTTTTTCATTTTGATAAAGTCCAATATTTATTAATTTTACCACTTTGGTTGCTTGTACTTTTGATGTCATATCTAAGAAATCAATGTCAATCGAAGATCACAAGGAGTTACACCTATATTTTTTTCTGAGACTTTTATAGTTTTAGTTCTTACATTGAGGTCATTGATCCACTTGGAGTTAATTTTGGTACATGGTGTGAGGAGGGGATCCAAGTTGATTCTATAGTCTATATAGCCTGCAGATGAGCAATGTTAGTGACTTTGAAGTAGAGGCCCAGATCGTCAGTAGCCTGGTATCTAACTAAACAATTAACCATTTATTCTTTAAAGTTAGCCTTTTTAACAATTAATTTTGAGATAATTTTACTTAAGACACTGTGTATATTTCAGTGTCCATCCAGCATGCAGCCTGAGGCACAGAGAATGACAGTTTGAGTATAAAATTGAATTGAGTGGAATACATCATTAATTTATTATCTAGCTTTCCATTGTTGTATAGGCAGTCACATGTATTTACCAGAAAAAAGTTGATCAAATATTTATTTTGATGAAACCCTTTTACACTTTAGATTATTTTGATACTGATTAACAGGATAAGCTGACTCAAGACACATCCTGACAGCCTCTGCCAAGGTTTGAAATAAACAGCTGGGAAAATTCAGTTTTATATTATCTGTTCCTGCAGCTGCTCAGTTTCTTCTAACCATGGGTCAGGGAATATAATAGGTTTTCCGATTAGTTTTAGATAAAATGTGAAAGAACAGTTCATGTCAAGGACAATGGTTGCCAGATATATTTGGCAGGTTTTATATATTAAATCCCAAGAGAAATACACAAACAAAACCCCTCAAAAGTTAGGAAGGAGGAAACCCCAGAACTCTGGAACATTTTGTCACTTACTGTGCAGATTAGCCTGAAAGAGACAGGCAAATAAATCACTTGTTTCTGCCACAGTGGAAAATATTCACTCAAATGAAAAAGGTCCCAGGCTGGGAAGCTGAATATTTTCCTGCAATAGGTTCATCTCAGAACTGAACCGCACACTTGGAGGGTGTTAATGCTCTTAGGAACATCTAGTAATTCCCTTTGAATAGAGTCCTGTCCTGAATCACATACTGCTTGACCTCGGGCCTAGGCCTTTTTGCTTCTGTGTCTCACAATCTTGTTTCTCTACTCTGTTTTATCACTCTTCTCTCTCGAGAGAAAAAGTGTTTCTGTGTGCTCTTGATCCTGTTCCCTCACTGATCTTCCAACCTCTTGCTCTAGAACATATTTTATATGTGTCTTATATCTTCATTTTAGCCAGAAACTATTTATTTATTTATTTATTATTTTGAGACAGTCTCACTCTGTCCCCCAGGCTGGCTGGAGTGCAGTGGCCCGATCTCAGCTCACTGCAACCTCTGCCTCCCAGTAGGGAGTTGATTCTCCTGCCTCAGCCTCCTGAGTAGCCGGGATTACAGGTGCGCCCCATCACGCCGGGCTAATTTTTGTATTTTTAGTAGGCAAAGTTTCCTCATGTTGGCCAGGTAGGTGTCGAACTCCTGACCTCAAGTGATCCTCCCGGCTCGGCCTTCCAAAGTGCTGGGATTACAGGTGTGAGCCATCCCGCCCGGCCTTTACTCAGGGACATTTAAAGTGAAAGCACTGTGATAGCTTATGTTGAAATACCTTAGGAACCAATGGAAACTGCACAGAGAGGGGGTAGGATATACGCAGTGGAACCAAGGATATGATATGGAAAAAGGAGAAAGGTAGTAAACTAGGGATGAGTGGGTGAATATGGAAGGGCATAAGTCTCAGAGTGGCCAGGAAATGAGACCGACGGACTGAAGGGAGGAGTGCATCAAATAATGTTAAATGACTAAAAACTACGTAGGCTTATGCCAACACTAGTGCCATGGACATGTATAGAGGTAGATGACATTAGAGTATGTTTAAATATGAATTAATGTTACAGGCTTTGTTCCCTAGATGTAGACTCTGAGATGAAGATTAACATGAAGGAATTTTATTCTGAATGTTCTTGGGATCAACACATGAGGAATCACGGATAGGCAGAGGGAGAAGGACGCTGGTGGGCAGGCTCCGGGACAGCCTCGTCAGACCCTACAGGGAACTGTGGAGCTGGAATGAACCTTCCAGTTTGGATCAACACGTCCAGGCCTCTGTGTGTGTGCACTGAGCCCTTACAAAGTGCTGTCCATCCTGGGACCGGACAGAGTTGGCCCTGGGAAGAGGTGTGGTCTGCCCGAGAGGGGGTGGGGCCTGTCCTGGAAACGGGCGGGGTCTGCCCTTATAGAGGAGCGGAGTCTGTCTTGGGAAGATGCGTGCCACCCCACCCTACCCCCGCAGACATTCATCTGGGGCAGTCCCCACCGACACCTCCACGGAGGTGAAGGCCGACCTCCCACATCCAACTAAACTGTTCTTGCTGAAGTCATCTTGTTGGTAAATAGTGAACTAAATCTTCATCCTGTTTCTCAAATCAGACCACCGGCTCTATGAGTAGGAAAACCAACTACTACATCCTCAGGGCCTGCGACAGTGTCAGGCCAGGAACAGGAACACACATATTTGTGAAATGAACTCAATTGCAGTCATTTGGTTAGTTTATAACAAACTCCCACTGTGTCATGTGGCTCATTGGGCGTGGTGGTAGTCAGAGTTTCTTTTGGTGCCAGTCTATGATTCCCAAACCTCATGTAATCTTCTTACTGGGGACACAGAATCATCTTTCAATTCATGCATATACAGCACCTTGGAGGCTGGCCCTCCATCCTCACAGAGACCTGCCTCCAAGCTGGAGTTTCACCTGTTCCTGGTTGTGGACCCACTCACTCATCTGTTTTGCTGTGATTCAGGTCTACGCGGTGTTATATGGAATCCCACATCAGTGAATGAAATCATTGTGATAACCTGTCCTTTCTAGGTTAGAAGGAGTCCAGTGTGTCTGGCCACTGAGAGGGTAGTTTGTCTCTGTGATAGACAATACCATATTACAGCAGTCCCCAACCTTTTTGGCACCAGGGACCAGTTTCGTGGAAGACAATCTTTCCACAGACTGTAGGGTGGGGGGTGGTTTTGGAATGAAACTGTTCACCTCAGATCATCAGGTATTAGATTCTCATAAGGAGCACAAAACGTAGATCCCTAGCATACGCAGTTCACAGTAGCATTCGCACTCCTGTGAGAATCTAATGCAGCAGCTGATGTGACAGGAGGCAGAGCCCAGGCAGTAATGCAAGTGATGGGGAGCCACTGTAAATACGGATGAAGCTTTGCTCCCTGCCTGCTATGCGGCCCCATTCCTAACAGGCCACAGACCAGTACTGGTCAGCAGCCCAGGGGTTGCGCCCAATATGGCATATGGGAACTCACCATTGGTTTTTGTTGCTTTCAGATTGGACTTTGCTGCTAACAGTAACTAGATCAGCCTTAGTTAGTGGGAAGCCACACTTTTGGGTCCACGCATAAATTCTCTCCCTGTCATCATAGCCACTTAGCTCATGTCTTGCCCATACTGGGATGCCCTATGCAGAGGCTGGCTGATTTTAATTGCCAGAGTCATTTTTATCTATGTTGTTGGTTTGTGCTTCCTTCATGGTGGATGCTTTCTGTTGGCATTAACGTATTATGTGGAGATATTTCTAGTTTGTGTCCACTCACTAATATGCCTTTGTCCCATGTTTTTACTGGAAGAGCTTCCTTATCAGTACGCTGGGCCCTGGTCCTCAGCCAGTACAGAGAGTCATTTGTCAAGGCCTTCAGTTGGCAGAAGTGCTCCCTGGACTACGTGCTTTCTTGGGTGTCCCAGAAACCCTGGAATGGAGTGAAATCCAGGGCTACGTGGGAGAGCAGGGAGGCGGCAATTAAGTCAGCCCTGCCTTTG
>PVKV010018060.1:0-45897 GCA_004027835.1 Alouatta palliata | reverse complement strand
GTGCATCTCATGTCCATGCATCTCATCTCTTGTGTCTCATTTCCATGTGTCTCATCTCCATATGTTTCATCGTCATGTGTCTCACCTCCCTGTGTCTCGTCATCTCCTTGTGTCTGTGTACCCAGCCTGGCCTCATTGCCTACTTGCAGCAGATGTGTTAAAGACCTGACAATCACATGCCTCAGGTAGGGTTTTGCTTTTATTATGAATATCAGCCTCATCATTCTGCCTTTTTGTTCTTCTCTAGAGTGGCCACATCTGGTGGAAGAGGAAAAAAATGTAGTTATTGAATTCAGTCAAGTGTTTGCGTCTTTGAAGCTATCAACAGAATTGAATCAAGAAAGGTTCCAGTTGGTCTCACAGACATATGGATATCCAAGGAGCCACCTAAAAGTAAGAAACTCTATGTGGTATTAATACTTTAAGCTTTACATGCAGATAGGTGTTTTGCATGTATACCTTAAAATATGTTAGTTTGAAAAAGCATAAATATATGTTTGTGAAGGAAGCAGCATTTTATTTGATATAGAATACCACACCTCTTGCTTTTAATAATCCATGCAGTATAAAGTCAGAATGTGTAATCTCTTGGTAAACATAAACTCAGGTAGCTTCTGTTATCTAGCTACAACAGCACCCAAAAGTAGAATTTATAAACATACTAATAGGTCTGGTTCACCCTTCAGCAGTCATAGAGAAGCTCCTTTGTACAAAGTCCCTTTGAAAACAGATCCCTATGTCCATTATTAGTTCTATTTTGAGATATTTTATATTTAAGGAAATTAAGAAAGTAATTAATTAGAAACTCTTTTGCGTTGCCAGAGTGCCTGTAGCTTTCTGTCAGTTACTGTTGATAAACCTCCCTTGCTGCCACTGTGGGCTCTGGGAGTCATGTTCCTCGAAAAACTTCAGGTTGCCACGTTTTGTTTTCAAAATAATTGTAGTAAAATACACATAACATGAAGTGCACCATTTTCACAGTTTTCAAATGTATCATTAGTGATATCAAGTGTATTCACATAGTGCTGCAACGGTCACACCCTCCATCTTCAAAACTTTTTCATTCCCAAACTGAAACCCTGTCCCAATTAAACATTAACTGCCCAGGCCTCCTCTGCACTCCCCGGTCCCAGCATTCTGCTTTCTGTCTCTGTGAATGTGACGCCAGACTTACCTTGTGTGAGTGGCGTTGTACAGTATCTGTTCTTTTGTGACTGGTCTCTTTCACTTAGCATAACGTCCTCAAGGTGCAGCCATGTTGCAGAATAGGTCAGAACATCCTTTCTTTCTAAGGCTGAATAATAGTCCACTGTACATCTCAGTGGACAAGTGTGCTACTTCTACCTCTCAGCTACTGTGAATTATGCTACTGTTAGCTTGGGTGTAGAAGTATATATTTGAGTCCCTGATTTTACATCTCCTGGACATCAACCCAGAAGTGGGATTGCTGGATCATGCAGATCATGTGCATCATATTGTATTTTTTAATCTGTTCAGGAAATGCCACTCTTTTCCATAGTGGCTGCATTACAAAATGTTGCCTTATTGCTGCAGTTCACAGGGTTCCACTTTCTCCACATCCAGGCTAACACTGTTGTTTTCTATGGTTTTCTTTTTAAAAAATACTAGATATCCTGGTGGATGTAAAGTGGTATCCTGTTGTGGTTTTGATTTACATTTCCCTAATAATTCATGATGTTGAGCATCTTTCCGTGTGTTTACAGGACATTTGCATATCTTCTTTGGAGAAATGTCTAAGTCCTTTGCCTTAATCAGGTTCTTTGTTTTTTATTGTTATTGAGTTGTAGGAATTCTTATATATTATAGATATTAACTCCTTCTCATATATATGATTTGCAAGTATCTTCTGCTATTTCATGGGTTGCCTTTCACTTTGTTGGTAACGTCTCTTGACACAAAAACATTTCATTGTTTTCTTGTATGTTTTGATGTTGCCCAATTTCACTATTTTTTTTTAACCTGTGCTTTAGGTGTCATATTTAATCGATCATTGTCAAATTCAATGTCAGTAAGCTGATCCTTCCTGTTTTCTTCTAAGAGTTTTATAGCTTTAGCCTCTGTGTTTAGGTGGTTAACCCATTTGAAGTTAATTTTTTTTTACAAATTTAAGGTAAGATTCTAACTTTATTCTTTTGCATATTGTTATCCTCTGTGTATTGAAAAGACTGTCCTTACCCCACTAAATGGTTATGGCACCCTTGTCAAAAATCATTTGACCATATACGCAAGAGTTTATTTCTGGGTCCTCTATTCTGTTCCATTGGTCTGTATCTCTGTCTTTATGCCAGTACCACACTGTTTTGATTACAGCAGCTTTGTAGTAAGTTTTCAAGTCAGGAAGTATGAAATGTCTGTCTGTGTTCTTTTTCAATATAGTTTTGGCTCTTTAAGGGTCTCTTAAGATTCCATATGAATTTTGAAATAAATTTATTTCAGGGGAAAAAATGACCTTAAGATTTTGAGTGGAATTGCACTGAATTTGTAGATCGTATGGCTAAGTTTCTTATTGAAACAGAAAACAGGGTTTTTTTTTTTTTATACTTTCTCGTAAAGAATTTCTATGTGCAATTTAAGCATGTATCATGACTTTAAATAATTCTTTCTATTTGGAAAAAAAAAGTTCAGATTTTTACCTCATTTTTCTGAGACTGGTATGATTAACAATGAGCAATTATAGAAGAAAATCAAATATAAAGTTTTCGGAAATCTTCCCCAAAGATGAAGATGTTGTTTCTGTTTAGTTTCTTTAAAACTCAGCTTTGTTTTTAAGACTTAATTCTCTAGCAGTAATTTTGAAGGCTTTGTTCTCTAGTGGTAATTTCTTAGGTAGAAAGTCAACGATGGCATGGAATGTTCCACCTAATCTTGGCCGTTGAAGATACTCTGGCGTCCAGGGGTTTATTGTTCATGACAAGAGACTGGAAAATATCCAAGCTTAGATACTTGGATGTGTTAGGCATCATCCAAGACCACTGTGAAAACTAACAATGTAGAGAGGCTTGGAGCACATGTTTAATTCCCCAACTGTGTCCATTTATAGATCATAAAACTTATCACTCATAGAGCCCTATGCTGTAAGCACCAGCACTGGGCAACCACGAACTCTTTCTGCAAGGAAGCATGACTATTATTCTCTCTTTAGAGGTCAGTAAAGGGAAGATCAGAGAGCTTAGGTGACTAACCTAAGGTAACATAATTAATAAGCAGCCAGGACAGGACCTGAACCATGTCCAACTGTCCTCGAGACAAGGCTAGTGTACAATGTGGTGGGAAGGAATGATGTTTGAGGATTTAGACTTAACACAAATCAGGAACTCCAAGAAACCTATAATTTCAGTTCTTAATTGAAGCCTAAATTCAACTCTAAGAAAAATATTTAAAAATTAGCACTTAGAAATGACAGGACAAAAGTCTCACTCAAAGAACAGACTTTGTTTTTACCACTGCCCTTTTCCGCCACCAGTACTAAGTACTGAGCAGGTATTTATCATTTGCTCATCATTCTCTCATGCTTTCAACAGTGCCAAGTACCTGTTTTGTGCCAGGAACTCTTGTGTCTGTATGTATAAAAATAATGAGATGCAGTCCTTGCCCTCAAAGAGTTCGCACATTGAACAAACATAAGGCAAGGAGAGGACTATAGGAAGGCTAGACCGTAGTCTTTCCCTTAGTGCAAAATGTGTGTCTTATTCCTTTCTGCGTTCCAGAGCTGGACACGCTTCCTGGGCCATGTTAAGTACTCAGTCACATCTCAATGAATCCACAGAGGTCTGTGCAAACTGTTGAGGAGGACACAGAAGAGATCTTAATTGGGAGCAGAGGAATCTAAGAGAACTTTGCAGAGGGGAGATCACCCCAACAGTGGTTCTTTAAAGATTAGTTTATTAGATGAATAGATCTGGACATGGCTGGCTTGAGAGAAGGAAAATACAAAACTCAGAGATGGGAAGCGTTAAGTAACGTATGTGAAATCCTGTTCAGTCGTCACGTACAGCTTCACGTTAGGACAAAGGGATTAGCTCCTCATGGCTTAGGTTTGGTGTTTATAAAATGAGCAGGAGTACTGTCTGCGTTCTGTGGTCCACAGGAGACAGAATGGGACGTGGCTCCGTTTCTCACCCTGTCAGACGGAACGTAGAACAGAATGGTCCTCATAAGAAACTGCATGCTTCCTCTCAGTCCTTGAAATTGATGACTGCTTTCTTTCACTCATCTGCCTGCCGTCCTTTCTGCGCCCAAAGTCTGACATTACTGTCTTCAACTTTCTGAATTCTGTTTTAGTCGCTGTTGTGCAGTTAGTCTAACTGTAGACTCCGGGAATTGTTCTGCTAGTCCTAGCCTCAGAGTACCACTCAGAATCAGAAGCACTCAGATGGAAGGACCCGTAGCACCACCGCCATGGCAAAGCAGCAGCTGCTGCAGTCAAACCCAAGTCCCGCTACCTTCCCCAGCTCTCAGCTCTTCCCTCCCCTGCAGCTCTCCCCCACCGTGTGTCCTCTCCTCTGTCTGCGGCCGCTAGCTTCCTTTACCATCTCCACTTAAGAAGGACTTGGGGGCTTGATCCTATGGGAGAAATAAAAATGCCATAGAACAAGATTTAGATTTAGGGCATTTTTCTGTCCTCATGTGTCCCAATTAGCCACTGTGATTGCTGAGCCGTGAACACCTGTGGCGCCTCCACAGCTGGTGCTCTAGGAAATCCAATTTCCCCTGAACCAGAGCCCAAAGAGAAAATCACACTCTGCGTCCAATTTCCATGCTAAAGACTTTCCTTAAAATAAAATCAATATCTGTTTCCCAAAAAACTACATGAATTGTGTTCTGAATGGTGACTATTTTAAAGAAAAGTATATCATGTCCAGAAGGAAAAATCTGCTGAAATAGCTCCAACTCTATAAATCTATGTATCCTTTGACCTTTTGCAAGAAATATATTTAAAACAATGAAAAAAATGTCATTAGGTTTAGTCCTGGAACTGCCAACAGTCACTTGTCTTTGGGCAAATCTCTACAAAATATTCGTTCCTTTTTCTGTAAAACAGAAATAAATGGTCAAATGAGATGAATATCAAGAACCTAATGTAAACTACAAAAGATGATGATAGTAGTGAACCATTTATTAAGCATCCAGTCTGTACCAAGCTTGGTTCTAAAAGTGCCGTGTCTCATTTCATGTTCGAAAAAACCCTATGAAGCTATATATATATATATATTTGTGTGTGTGTGTGTGTGTGTGTGTGTGTGCATGTGTGTGTGTGTGTTAGTTTTCACACTGCTGATAAAGACATACCTGAGACTGGGTAATAAAAAAGAGGTTTAAAGTACACACAGTTCCACGTGGCTGGGGAGGCCTTGCAATCATGGCGGAAGTGAAAGCCATGTCTCATGTGGCAGCAGGCAAGAGAGAAATGAGGGCCAAGGGGGAGGGGAAAACACTTATGAAGCCATCAGATCTCGTGAGACTTCTTAACTACCATGACAGCAGTACGGAGGAAACAGCCCTCATGATTCAATTGTCTCCCACTGGGTCCCTCCCACAACATGTGGGAATCATGGGAGCTACAATTCAAGATGAGATTTGGGTGCAGACACAGACCCAAACCATGTCTGTCTGTCTATCTAAATTCATAATTTATATTAGAAAAAAATTAAGGTACAGAGAAGTTAAATAACAGTTAATGAATGACACAGATGGAATCCAAATCTATGTAGGCATTTTAACTTCTAAGCCGGTGTTGTTAACTACTGTGGACTAACTACTATCTCTACAAAGCCATATACAGATACTATACATTATTATTCTTGTGTCTATTTCATAAATATGTATAACATATATCACTTGCATGCGTACACAACGCACTGTGTGGATATACACACAAAGAACTTGTAGGACTGCTAGGTTGCTGCTAAATCAAATTGTTTTGCTTAAATGGCTCAATGCCATTAATATAACTCTATAGTCATCATCCACATACATTCTTCCCCAGAAAGCAACCAAATAATTTTGAGTCATGTTTTGTCAAGATCCTCCCTAATTCATGGAAGAATGCTTTTCAATTGTTTTCATCATGATTCATTTGGGTGGCTTCAATCATAATTTTTATGATTTCATTAAAACAATGTTTATTGCAGTGTGATATTATAAAATATAATGGATAGTTAAAAATAAATAAATTTGAGCTTTTATTTTTCTGGAATGTAGTTCAGGAAATAGTAGAAATTTGCATTTCTCATGATGTGTATTGTCAAAGTCACAGACCATCACCTGCAGGAGAGTAGGATGCCAAACTGCTGATCCCTGTCCTCCTATTCTGGGGTGTGGTGGAAACTGCAAATCACATCTCCTTCCTCCTCACTAAGGACAGTTACCTGAAATCAGGGGACACTGCGATGGAAGCAGAATTGGAAAGTAGGATATGTGGTTCAGGTCCATGGACCACTTCAGGGGATTCAGATCTAAGGGGGATTCAGATCTAAGGGGCAGTCAGATATTGTCAAGGGATTTAGACCCCAGGGATCCACCGAGGAGGATGGGAGGCAGGGGTTTACCCGAGATGGGCTTCTCTTTGCTTTGCTGAGGGTCCTGCTGCAGTTAGTGGAGTCAGTGCATGGACCACCTACCTCTGGTGCGTGGCACAGAGGTCCACGGAAGCTTCACACACACGGATTTTCTACACCAGAATTTCTGAGCTTCAATGCCCTTGTTCCCATTTCCCCTTTGAATAGAAGTAGGAAACTTTCTAAGCCTGAAGTTGTCAAGCGAGCACTGCATTTTGCTGGAGCTACACAAATTCAGATAAATCTTAGAAAGAGGTATCAGTTCCTGCCCTCATCAAAATTGTTGTATAAGGTTTTTTTTGTTTGTTTGTTTTTATTTTTGTGTTTTTTCTGGTCAGGAGAGAAGGGACTGGAAGACTGTGGAGTGGGCTAAAGTGATTCCTCAGGTTACTGGTACTAATTGTTTTGAACATCAGACCGTACATCAGGCTATATCTCCCCTTCATGGATGGAGCTTGGTGCACGGTGTCTGCATTAGGGCTGGGTCTCCTCCTCAAGCGAGCTCACAGTCCAAGGTCTGACACACTCCACAGTTTACTGGGGACAGCCCCATGCCTTGAAGGAGACAATTTTTCTTCTAGAAACCTGGAAAGACATTTGTGCTCTGCAGCCGTTGCTGGGAAATTGTGCTGTGGGGGCTTAAGCTAGATACTTTGCTCACTGTTTTCATATTTTCTCCTTAGTAGTAGTTTACATTATTTCCTTGAGTTCTAATTTTAAAAGATTATACACCATCAGAGTCATAAAAATTTACTATTTTTAGTATGTTTAGAGAAGGATATCCTATTTAATTAACTAGCGGCATCTTCCATTTAAGCTTGTTGTATGTAGATTTCATTGTCTGCTTAGGTCAATAATCCTTAAATGTAGTTAGCCACATTTTTATCATGAAAAATCAGTGTTGAGCTTTTAAATATTCTTCCAAAAAAATAGAAATGTGTGACTTTATTCAATATGCTAAGCCTTGTACAATGTATCTCCCAGAGAATATTAATGTTTAGTATACATAATCTTTTTTTTCACTTCTAAAGGAGAATGTTCAGGTAGCCTCATTCCACAGAAGGTCCTACAATGGCCATTAAGGGTCACTTTGTCAGGGGAAGCAGTTCTTATCAGGTGTATCCTTTTCATTAGTCTTGTGGACATATTCTAATATGACAGGATAAAAATCATGTTAGCATTAGTAGCATAGGTATCTTTTGTAAATAAATAAATCAAATGTAAAATTTGTGGGGGAGAATTAATAGAAACTGGCCAAGTGAAATGAAGAGCATGTTTAGGTCCCATGTAAGACATTAAACTTCAATGTAGACACTGCAGAAATGAAATGAATAAATCTCTGAGTCAAAAGAACTTTCAGGACGATATAGAAAGGTGGAAGTTTTAGTGCAGGTATTGTTTTAATGTTGTACTAATAAATAAGAAACCACTTCATTAGAATATAGCATAAATGGGTAAACTCAGTGACTTATTAGCATATTAAATTTAACAAATAAAAATATTAACTGAAAATGGGCAAAGGATATGGGAAGACAATTCCAAGGAGAAACAATTGTTTCTCCTTGGAATTGACATTAGAAAAGCTGCTCAAACTCATGACACCGTAACCTCCAAGTGGAACCACTAAGTCATGGCTTGCTCTCCCTCTCAGTGGACACGAATTTATGCAAGGAACTCCAATTAGCACTACTGAGAGTGAGGCATGTAGTAGTCAGGCAGGTTGATAGCAAAGTAATTGGAGAGGATGGGTTACAGGCAATTATTAGCAATATCATTGGAGCTCAGAAAGGATGTATCCTCTGTACTAGTAACTCTACTTCTAGATATTTAGTGTACAAATATTCACACACAGAAGGGCAAAGTTGCATTTATAAACTGACAGCCAGTGCAGGAGCCAATAGCATGGCCTCTGACCACACCAGCAGGAACCAAGGTGTGGCTTCACCCTGGACATGCTACTGGTCTCCATGTGCTGTGGTTTCCTTTTCTGTATGCCAGGAATAATCACAGTATTTATACCTAAGAGAGCTGTGCTGAAAATTGATTGCAAGGGTTAAAATGGCACTTGTCACATAGCAAGCATTTTTATATTAGAAATGTTGGCTACTTTTACTGCATTCATTACAAGCCTCGTTTATAAGAACAAGATTCTGGAAACAAATATTCATCCATAGGAGACTGGTGAAATAAATCTTTCTATAGTCACGTAATGGAGCACAACAAATTTAGTTTTTTAAATGAAGGAGATTACATAAACCTAGCCCAAAAGATAATATTAAACAAAATTTTGCAGGGTGAAAAAACCATGCATATGATTTGTATATTTTAAAAAGCATGTGTATATGTAAATACTTGTTAATGCATTAGACTTCAGACCACAGGAAAGGTTGTCTCAGAGGGAAGGAATTAGGTGCCTGAGGGAAGAAAAAAAATGCTTTTCATAGTATATTTTTGAAGCCTTAAGAAAGCTGTGCCATGTATATGTGCATTCCTTTTTAAAATAAATTATTCATGTTTCTATTCACCACATATTCATGGAGAGACCATGTGGAAGCCAATGTGTTGAATCTGAAAAGGGTCCCAAAGATACAGAAGGCGACAGTGGCCCTGGAGGAGCAAGGACCCCACAGCAGGTCAGGACATGCACCCTGGCAATGTCGCTAAGACAGACCCACAGAGGACCATGGGGAGGGAGGCATACAGCCGTATTATTGGTGCCAAACATGAGGACACCAGGCCCTCAGAAAGAAGAAAGTTGGCCTAAAGATCCAAATAGTTCTATTGAATTTGAGAGAGTAGTGGGGAGAGAATCTTCCACCAGCTGAGCAAAAGCACTGAGGCAGAAAAATATAGGTCCTGTTTGAGAAAAGGGCCATTTGTCTAATGTTTGGTATATTCACAGTACAACTACATGAGCAGAGGAGAGGGAAACTGGAACATTTCATTGCCGGGAACTTATTTAAAATGCTTTGCATGCTCTCTTAAGAAAAAGTAAAATACGGGAGTGAGGAGTGAGCAAAAGAGGACCCCATCCACAGCCCATGGGGTTATTCATTTTATTTTTCGAATACGGTTTCATGGGCAGGTGGGTGGTTTTGATGATGCTCTCTGAATTATTCAAAGCACTTGCAGGCAGGAGTTCTGTCCTTCTGTGTGGCTCTGTGGGGACACCGCTCCCAGAGCCTCTCCCACCAGGCCTGCTGCAGGAGGCTTGCCATTTCAGCACCTTCAGGAAGGGCAGGCAGAGTCAGTCGTAGTGCAGCAGTCTGCCTGCGAGAAGCCTGCCCCAGAAACTGTTATATCTGCACAGTGATGGATGAGGCTCATATCCTTGTCATTTCATGGGAGATTTACATGCATAACTCTCATTAGCGCTAATGGGAGTTTCTTGCATAAATCTTGCATGCAGGAAGGTAAGAAAAACAGTTTTCTTTTATTCCACATAGATTTTCTGTTTGAGCCTTCATTCCTTCAGGCTGGGGGCTGGCTTCGATGTATTATCAGGCACCTTGCACTTAAACTGCCATTGCTCCTCATTTACATGGAAATGGACCGTAAACAGGGCTCTGAACTCACATGTTTAAACACCTCCTGCTCGTGCCATCATCCTAGCAAGCACACATATCCAATTAGTGCAACTGAGCCAACAAATTTCCATGTGTCAGTTGTACCTGCTGTGAATGTCATTCTGTTCAGTGACAACAGGGCTTGCATTCCAAAATAGAGGTAGGGGTTGAGGCATGGGGAACACTGAGTCCTTGTTGTGAGCTGCATTATTTTTAAAGTGACTACAGATACCAATCCTTTTTAAAGTGCCAGCCTGTATATGAAGCCAGGGTTGGGTTTTGGAGAAGAAGACAAGCCATGGCCCCCATCACCCAATCGCCGTCTCTCCCCAAGGCGAGTAATTGAGGGTACACTTATACTATCAATGCAGATATTTAGAAGGACATAGAGTCATTTCAAAGAAGATGTCTGAGATTCTAAGAAGGCTTTGTCTCACACTGCATCTAAGATGAGAGACTCCAGCTTTTCCCAAAGCCCATTGCAGGGTTTTGTGCTGTGGTTTGAATGCATGTCCTTTGCCCGTCCCATCATACCACAATCAGAACTTCTGGGTGTCTGTTGCTGGTTTGCAGGAGGTATTGATGCAGGAATTTGATACTCTTTACGTTAAACTGCTAATTAAAGTTTACCTTAATAACCTCAGGTACGTTCGGTTCTGACTGAGAACTATGCATGTGGTGTATCGTGACGGAAAGACTTTAATTGTAACTAAAATTGTGCAATGATTTATAGACAAGTATGAATAGGAGGTACCATCTTGCCATTGTATGTATCCATTTGTGTGTGGCTAACACAGAAATGCACACAGACCCATAAGCCAAGCTAGGTTAACAGAAGTTGTATGTACCTTGATAGGAAAAGAGAAATAAGAGCATAACCACTATAAAACATTCACCCAAAACATTCACCCAGAAACACAATGTTTTAACCAGTAAATTAAAAACGAAGGACAACTACCTTTTGAACTTTTTCCTTATTCTTTTTTTTTTCAAAAAACAAATATCTATTTGATTGAATTCGTCTCTGTCAGCCAAAAATGACAAAAATTGTGTCTTCCTCTCTAATCCGTCAAATTCTCCATCAGTCAAAATGTGACCTTATGGTTAATGGAGATTATTTTTAAATTAATTTTTATTTTAGTCATGATATGAACAATTTGAGAAGATTTTGTGTACCATATTCATGCATTCACTCACTGATTCAGCAGACATTCCTGGGTTCCTCCGGGGTGGCAGGCACTGCTCCTGGTGTGGGCGGGAGGGGGGACGGAGTAGAACAAAGATGCCACCCTGAGCTCAGGGCAAGGAAGCGGGGAAAGGGAGCCAGTCACCCATGTGTAAGACATGGGCTAATCAGGGAGGAGGCCACACAGATAGTGGGCATGGCTCTTTGCAAGTGTCCTGCAGGAGTGGCCAGGAAGGAATGGAAAGGGAGCTGGAGGCAGGTGGGGCTGGGCTCTCCCTGGGGAGAAGCACTGGGAATAATGTAATTAAGTTAACAAACATGTTGTAGGGTCTGGCTACAATGTACAGTGACTTCCTGTGGTTCTGAGTCCCCTTTTAATTTCTGCCAATGGTGAGAAGTGATAACATAACAAGAAATGCCATGGCATTCCTATTGTAATTTACTGGTAATTGAGGGTAATATATTAGAACAAGTTTTCTGGAGAATAAATGAATTAGTGTGACTTAGTTTAATACAAGAGACTAGGTGTTCGAGGCAGGGGGTCAAGGATTGAGGGGTCAAGAGTCCAGGATTTTGGAGGAATCATCCATAGGGTATAGAAGCCATCAGGAATCTTTGCAGAGTGATTTTGGACATGATAGCTGTGAACCAGAGGCTGAAACCCTCACGGAAGGTAGGTGAGTTTCTGGGCTCGGGCTGCATCCAGGTGTCGCTTTGAGTCTTAGATGAACTGAGCTTCATGGCTGATGAGTTTTAGGGAAACAAAGGAAGACAGGTCCAGGGTCCAAGAGTACATGCGCCGCCCCCAGGTCAGTGCTGCTGGCACCAGGTGAGGGTTGCCGGAGCCAGTGTCAGGAAGACCCTGCTCACAGGGAAGTACAGAGGGAAGGGCAGAGAGGAGAGGACATGTGACCCCAGGAGTCTGGGAGACTGTTGCCTACCGTCATGATGTCAACAGTGAGGACAGGTGTGCTGAGATCCAGATGCATGCTGGGTGTTTGGGGCTTAGAGACAGAGGGCAGGTGCCCTGCGTGGGAAAAAATAGAGCAGAGAAAAGACCAGGCAGTGGCTCCAACCTCAGAGCAGGTGACAGGGAGGCCGGGACTGTCGGGGCCGGGACAGGGCCTTTGTGTGGTTCTGAGGCCCTTTTTAATTTCTGCCAATGGTGAGAAGTGATAACATAACAAGAAATTTCATGCCATTCCCATTGTAATTTACTATTAATTGAAGGTAATATATTAGAACAAGTTTTCTGGAAAATAAATGAATTACTGTGCCTACATGTAATACACATAGCATTGCATCTTTGAGTACAGAAATAGTATAATTGCTTAGGATTGATAAATATGCTGTATACCACAAGGCTTATTTTAAATTGATTGCAATTGTCAGGGTTCTTCAGAGATCAGCCCAAAAGATGCTGTTCAGTTTATGGTGGGGTGACTTCCTCACGAACCCAGCAGAAGTCAAAAATACCGTAGCTGAAAATGCATTTAATCCGCATAACCTGCCGAACATGATAGCTTAGTCCCACCTGCCTTAGACATGCTCAGAACATTCACATCAGGCTACAGATGGCCAGAATCATCTAGAAACAGAGTCCGTGGTAGAGTATCTGGGGTTCGCCCTCGGGATTGCAGGGCTGCCCGTGAACTGCCCAGCACCTCGAGAGGGTGTCTTTCCCTTGCTACTGAATGTCTCTGGATTTAAACAGACCTGCAGGAAGCAGGAGGTACTCTGTGCTATCTACCTTCCTGAAAACAAAATTCTACTTGTAAGAGTAATTTAAACAAAGGTGAATTTTTTTGGTAAGAGAGCTAGGGGTGTGGAGAGATGCCCCCACAAAAATATTTCTTTATGACACTGAGATACATTTATGGTACAATCTCACTAGAAGGAGGAAACTTGTCCACAGGGAATCTTTGAGTTCAAAGGTTCTGTCTATGATGGTTAAAGTAGGATGATGGTTGTTATTACACATTTTGGCTATATACAGCTGCAGGTGTCTGACTTTAAACCATCTGCTTAGGCTGCAAGATAGAGGTGCCAGGCCCTTCTCTTCTTTCCAGAAAATGAAACCAGAGAAATTTGCCTCCAGGGAGTGAGCAGAAGCAAAGGTCCCGCGGGTGCCGGCCATGGGGGAAGGGCTCCTTTTGCAGGGAGGGAGACACCACCAAACGCTCTCTGCCCCAGAAGCACGAGGAACTGCAACAGAAAATGTTTCTGATGTTTGGTCATTTGGTAAGAGACAAAGAATATCTTTGTGAAACGAAAAGTGATGATAGCCTGATCCAGTTTGCAGTGAATTCCAGTTCACCTTGGGGCACCTCTGAGTAGACCGAGACCCGGCAGGCCTCCAGCTTCTCCCTCCCCCAGTAGCTTCCCATCTAGAAGGAGAACGTTTTTAAGGGAAAGAAGGCAACTTCCTTCAAGGAAAACACTTTATGTTGGATTTGCAGTTGACTTTGCCAAGACTCCGATGTGGTGATTTCATAGTCTTCATCAACTTTCATTAACAGTACATTTATTCCATATACTTTAACTTCCACCTTTCCCCAAAGTTGTAACTTAATTCAAAAGTTCATGTTACTTGAAGCAAAATTATTAATGTATCAGTAATATATTTTTATATTTATCTGCTAAGTGACATATTTCTGGATAAAACCTCAGGTAGTTAGCAATTTTACATAAACACATTTTTATAAACAAACATATCTTTCCAGAAAAGGCAGTATAATTTTAAAAAATTATTTTTCACCGTGAGTCGTCCTGTTTCTCTTTTTGCCTTATTTGAGTTTTCTATTTTCCTGCTTTCTAAGCACGTTGGTTACTAAGGAGATGGTGTCAGAATTAGCAGTTTCACAAATGCAAGCAGAAAAGTAGAAACCAGTTAATTATTTATAGTTTTTTAAACTTCTAATGAATATAATACATGAAATTTTTAAAAATATTCACACTTAATAAAACTACTTTTACTTCAAACTTTTAAATAATTACCCCCAAAATGAGCACCCCCAACAATGATCCATTCCTCAGGAATTGACAATAAATAAATAAATAAATAAATAAATAAATAAATATTGATACTTTTCCCAAAATATCACATGTTCTTAATTTTCCCTGAAGAGAGACCAAGTGTCTAATTATAAGGGCACATTTCAATTTCCATCCAGAACTTAAAAATGTGGATAACAAATTCACCTATAATTCATTTTCCCACCTGAAAACTAATTTCTGGCTGCATATGATGAATACACATTGCTGTAGGAGGGAACTTCTGGAGCAGGTGACACCCAGGGTTTGATCAGCTGGTCACCTGCACCAGGCAGAGCCTCACACAGACTGCAAGCGCAGATGTTCTCAGAACCGAGTGTTGAAGATTCACCTGCATGGATGATTTCTGTCCCTCCCCAGTTCCAGACTTTCCATCCTGTAGCCAAGCAAACTTGTCATAAGGACAGGTGGGATGTGCACGTCGCATGTACATGAATGTATTGGGCACAATAGAAATTCAGTCACCTATCAAGAATCCAGAGTACACGGTGTCAAGGGCTGAGGACCCATCACTAGTTTCCAAATATATAGCGCTAGAAGTATGATTGAAGCAGAACACCAGAACAAATGAAATGAGACTGAAACAGTAGCACTTACACACGTCACCAGATGTGATCAGCACATATTAAGATGGGTTCCTAAATGAGGAGAGGATGCTGTGCAAGGGTCCATTCCTAGCTTTGTTTCATTTTCGCAGGCACTCACCCACGCACCTGTGGGCACACGCCCTTTCTATGATTCTACCAGGCGTCGTCCCTGCCTATTTGTCATGCCTGTGTTCCCTTAGCCACCTTGCTTTCCGCAGCCAGGCATGAATAAGGGTCTCCTGGTTTGATCCATCTCACACCCCTACACCGGCAGCCATTCCACCAGGAACAGCCTTCCTGGCTGCTTCCCAAGTCTCATGACCCTAGTCACACTCCACTGAGTAACTTTTAAATGGACAAAGCATGAGCAGGCTGACCCAGGCATGTCACGTGAGCTCAGCGTCTATCCCCAAATGAATGCATCCTGTTCCTCAGCAAAGCCCATCACCAGTCTTCTCGTCAAGTTTTCTGTCTTTGATTTTTTGACAGGTGGAGAACCTGTGACGTTCTCTAGGTTCAAGGTCATATCCATTCTTTATCATTTATCGTGTTTCTCCTGAACAATTTACACATTTTCACCTTCATAAATTCAACTTTGAACATTCCTGCAAATGGTAAACTCCCTTAACAGTTAGGAAACAGTTACTTCCCTACCAGGAAACAAGAGGTTCTGACTAATTCAGGAACTTACCAAACTGAAGATTTGTCCACAGAACACATCAAGGTCATGCGTATAATTTTTTTTTTTTTTTTGAGTGGGTCTCATTTGGTTGCCCTGGCTAGAGTACAGTGGCGCAGTCATAACCCACTGCAGCCTCAAACTCCTGGGCTTAAGCGATCCTCCCCGCAGAGCCTCCAGGGTAGCCAATGCACAGGTACCAGCCACCATGCCTAGGCATATGTAAATGTTTATAAAACAGTCACTGTGAGATTGTGAGGGTCAAATACTGCAAAATATGTGACAGAGTGTTGTGAACCGTCACATGCCCCGTATTATTACTTACCAGTATTCGGGAAAATGTGCTCGTGAGATTCTGTTCATTCCCGTGGTGCTGACCGACTGCCTTCCATGTGCCAGTGCTGTTCCACGTACCGGGAAGTTAGCCACATAACACGAGGAGCTGGAGGTGACAGTGCCTCTTTGACACAGAGGGTGGCCGGTGGCTAAACAGTCACAAGCCGGTATGCCAGAGCTGTGGCAAAAGGAGCCATGAACACAGAGGAGGAGGTCCAGACACCGGGGATGCCCTGGAAAGAGTGATGCCTGAATATCAGAAGGGGTGAGCTGAGAGAGGGGTGAGGGAGCTGCCCACGTCGGGAGCTGGGCTGTGGGGAAGAGGCTGCGTGTGAGGGAAGCTGGACACATCCACGGGGCCTCACCACATGTGACCTTTCAACATGTCTGGGAGTTTGGATTGTGTTCCAGAGGCTGTTGGAACCCGCTAAAAATCATTCTAAGCAAACAAGGAACGTCACATAACTTCTGACCGATGACTACACATGAAAAGTCGACGTGAAGGGGACGTATTTGGTGGCAGGAACCACTACTAGGATATGCTACAGAAATACAGACAAATATGGTGTCCGGACACGATGAGCTGGACTGGGCCAGTGGAGAGATGCCAGGGAGGCAGCGTGGGCCAGACGTTGAGGAAGTTTGGAGGAGGGTGGAGATGCCAGGAAGAAGCTGGGGGAATCCAGGCACCTGACTTGATGTTAGGTCTGATGGTGTCATTCGCTGGTGTGGGGAAAAGGATAAGATAACGGGGTCACCTGCAATCAAGGTGAGATTCTACCCAACCAAAGACACACTTAAAATTATATCACGTTAGATTTTAAAGGAACCCCCAAACTCTAGCTGTGGAATCGAGCTATAAAACAATCACAGTGATAAAAACGGCATGTTTCTAACAAAGTCAATCTTAAACAGCACAGGCCACTCTATCATTCCTGTAAGAGGGGGACATGTCATGAAATAATATCATTTAATTCAGCAAGCATTTATCGTAACCCCGGTCCTATTGCTCAGGAAATGGTTTCTTTCTGAATGGACCCACACTATGCCTGCATGGACCGCAAAGTTCACCGAAACACAGCTCTTCCTCTCAAAGCATTTATAACTTAGCAAGAAAAGCAAGACATGGACACAAAGTGTCCATCAAGGCTGTGCAGATTCATGCTAGAGGATGAGGAGCTACAAAGTGATTTGAGGATTCAAAACTATGGTTTTGGATATATTATGGTTTTGAATCTATTTGAAAACTATAGTTTTTTGTTTTTTGTTTTGTTTTGTTTTGTTTTGTTTTTGAGACCAAGTCTTGCTCTGTTGCCCAGGCTGGAGTACAGTGCTGTGATCTGAGCTCACCGCAACCTCCGCCTCCCAGGCTCAAGCAATTCTCCTGCCTCAGCCTCCCGAATAGCTGGGATTACAGGTACCCACCACCACGTCTGGCTAATTTTTGTATTTTTAGTAGAGATGGGATTTTGCTGTGTTGGCCAGGCTGGTCTTGAACTCCTGACCTTAAACAATCTGCCCACTTCAGCCTCCCAAAGTGCTGGGATTACAGGTGTGAGCCACTATGCCTGGCCCAAAACTATAGTTTTCTTTAAAAAAAAAAAAATCACCTGAAACAAATTACTTGTTGTCCTGGACATGAGAACTACCATTCTAACTGGAGAAAAAGAAAATGCTTTCAAGTCTCAGTAGCAATGGTAATCCCCTGAAGGGCGTCTCAGCTGTGCTCTGTGCTGAGCGACAGAGATTCAATGGGAAACAAAGCAGCCGCTATCCCATTTAGCATGGGACTTAGAAAGGCCGGCAGAAACAGGCAGACACATACAACAATTGCATGTTACGATAATATTGTGCAGGCAGCAAATCGTGTGGTGAGAAACAAACAGAATGGCAAATCCAGTCCAAGCAGACTGATTTGGAAACGCTTTTCCAAGGAAAACTGCAGTTAGGCTGAGGCTTAAAGTAAAGGAGTTAGCCCTAAGTGGCAGAGGGAACAGGAAGGAGCCTTGGGCACTGCTGGCAGGTGTAGTGCGAGAGATGCCTCTGTTGTTCACTGGCTGCAGAGCGTCAGGGGAGAAAACGAGACCAGAGACCAAGGAAGGGGCCGTGTCTCGGAGAGCCTGACGTTGAAGTGCGGTGGAAGCCACTGGTGTGTCTGCGAAGCAAAAGGCTGCCGAGGACATATTTAAGTCCTAAATCTGATGCTTAGACAGATTGGAGATGTGATTGTTAAGGGACTGGAATGGCAGTGGAGAAACCAGTTAAAAAGCAGCTTCACTAGTCAGGTGAGCAATGATGTAGCTTGGAATACGGAAATTGTTCAAGGTATCTTTTGAAGATAAAATCATAAAGACTCAGTGATGTGGGGGCTGAGAGGAAGGAAGGTGGAAGCTGAGTGGATGGGATTCTACTGCCTGGAAAAGAAGACTTCAGAGGGTAGAGATTCTGGGGGAGAAATTAGGAGCTCTATTCTGCACCCACATCGAGCGGCAGGTGTTCCTGGAGATGCCAGGTGGGCGGGACATAGCTCGGGGGATATGCCTGAATTGTGTCCCTTGGTGTCCCTACGACCTTCCTAATCAACTTCATCATCTGTAGGGATTTAGTGAGAAAACTGAAGTGACCCATTGACAGTAATGAAGCTGCTTGGGCTGGAGTCTGAATGGAATCCAGGCCCCTGAGTGCCACCCTGTCATGTTTTCATCACTTGGGTTCTGGAAATTCAAGTGCATTTATTTGTGGGAATTACACTGACACTCTCTGTAATGCACCCCTTCTCGTTACCGTGACTTGACTGTGGACTGAAATGTGACTGGGACAGCATGTGGCATCGCAGCCTCACAGCAGAAGCTTCTGCAAGGGGCACGGCCAAGGCACGGTGCCATCCTGTCCCCAGAGGCCGCTGGGGCTGCTCCAGGCACCATGTCCTTCAAACATGTCTGAATGGGGACAAAACAGCCGGGGATTGCCAATCATCTTCCCCGGAGAGTTGATTTAATAGATTCCCCCTACTACACACACCTCTATTGGAATGTAATGACTTCAAATCGAATCTCTTTAGCAAGGTGAAACCCAGATTTTTTTTTAATGTTGGTTCCTGATTTCATCTTTAAATACTGAGGAATGAGATGATTTTCCTCTTAAAGCCAAAGTTCTTTTCAGGCTGTAGCATAGTAAGTAGACGGACCTGGAGTGCCCCAAGGTCACAGCCTGAGTCCTGTCTCGTTGCCACGTGATGAGAGGCGCTGGCGAGGGGGTGTGGAGAAGGCCCTCCTTCTAGAATCTGCTCTGGCCACTTCACTGTTTGACTGTGTGAAGACCCACTTAATCTCTCGAGTTAACTAGACCTTTTTCACTCTCCATCCTGAGCACCTCTCCCAGCCCTTTTTCACGCAAGCTTGCCTGTGACTTCATTTCCATATCACAGCCACTGTGAGGTCAGGAAGATTTTGGACAGCTCTCAGCATCCAAGGTGCCCTGAATCCCCATGACATTGAAGTGCCACATCTCTAAACTGTACAGAGAAATAAATTTTAACTTCCGAAGTTAAAGAGTTGTTTTGTTGAAATTAGAGTAGACATGGCTGCTAGAGAATATTCAGGAGACCAGAGAGACCAACAGGTGAAACAGGAGGATTTTATGAAGGTGGCCACCAGCTCAGCAGATTAGCATCCCAAGCCTGAGCCCCGAGAAAGAAAATAGGGTACTTTTTATACATCCAGAGTGATGCAGCAGCTAACAGGTTTACAGAAGCCAGAAACGCATTGTACATTCTTTGGGTGTTATCTTTCCCTGTGACCTTGCATCTGGTCAGCAAGAAAACAGGCGTCTTGAGATGCCTGGGAACTTTGGTAAGAATGTGGGGAGAATAGGTAAGTAAGTTTTACAGGGAGTTAGTTAATTTTAAGCAGAGCTGGGGGTTAGGTTTTATATTAAACAGCACATAACACAGCAAAATTTATTTTATAGCAACTACCAATTATAAGGTTTTGGTTTTACTATTACTGCTTTTATTTAATTCCCTTCCTCAATGCTCTTTCTTGGAGCTGGTGATGAAGGGTGTGTAATTTCAGAAAGCTGTCATGCACGCACTTAATGCAAATACACATAAGTATGTCCTCACAATGTGAGATGCCAGAACCTAATGCTTTCAACAAATTTCAATACAGACTCTATTAAAACCCAAATCAATTTTGAAAAGTGAAAAAGAATTAGACCTAGTATATCTGACCACCAAATTTTACAGCCATTCTAGTTAGAAGTCAAAACAGATGCATATTTTAAGGACCACGGGCTACACAACTGAAATGATTATCCACATATCACTGTGGACTGAGACTTAATTCCTTGTCTCCTATATTGTACTTACAAGGAGGTTTTACCAAATTAACAAACTTGGTCTCAGGATACTATTGAAGAAAACTGCGTTTGTCACTCTTTCATAATTTCTAAGGATAAACATTCAGCTTACAAATACATTTCTAGTAAAACCAAAAATAAAGTATCTAAAATTGACATGTTTAAATTATAATGAAGTCAACTGCTTTCTCTTACTTATTTTTAAAAAATCTTTATCACTCGTTACAACAGCTGGCAAATAATAGGCATTCAATTTTATTTATGGAATAAAGGAATACACATATAACAAATGAATGAATGATAGTTATATAGTTAAGAATAAATGCTTCAGAGAGAAAACAGGAATCTAAATTTAAAACTGCACTTAAATTTAAAACTCCTCAGCCTGGCGAGGTGGCTCATGCCTGTAATCCCAGCACTTTGGGAGGCCAAGGTGGGTAGATCTCCTGAGGTCAGGAGTTCGAGATCAGCCTGACCAACATCGAGAAACCCTGTCTCTACTAAAAATACAAAATTAGCCAGGTGTGGTGGCACATGCCTGTAATCTCAGCTACTCAAGAGGCTGAAGCAGGAGAATCACTTGAACCTGGGAAGTGGAGGTTGCAGTGAGCCGAGATCGCACCATTGCACTCCAGCCCGGACAACAAGAGCAAAACTCTGTCTCAAAAAAAAAAAAAAAAAAAATTAAAACCACTCATGCCTATCACCAGGCCCTACAGGAATGCCTCCTTCCTTGGTCTCTGGCCTCATACTTTAAAATATGCTAAATTGTGCATTAGCCTATTGTTACTGGAACTGGAACTCTACAAGAAGGTAAATTCTCCTTGGGACCCCTTACATTACAGGTAAAGAAGTTATACAAATGGCAAGATATGGAAATATACATGGTTAAATATTAGCTATTATTTTTTGACTTAGACAAATATGGTTTTGGTCCATATGGAATGACACACGAGCAATGACAAAATGCCAATAACTTTCTAAATTGTATACAGACTTTTCAGTTTGTAATTTTGAAGGTAATTTATTAAATATATTTTCAATGAAATGCAACCTGGATTATTGTAGGAACCTAAGCATAATTTCAAATCCAAGCCATTTCATGTGTGGAAAGCTGTGTTGTGTGTGTGTGTGTGCATGTGTCCATATGTATCTGTCAGATGCACATCAATATGGTTTAGCTGTGTCCCCACCCAAGTCTCACCTTAAATTGTAATAATCCCCAAGTGTCCAGGGCGGGGTCAGGTGGAGATAATTGAATCATGGGGGTGGTTTCCCCATATTGTTCTCATAGTAATGAATAACTGTCATAAGATCTGATGGTTTCTTTTCTTTTCTTTTTTCTTGAGGCAGAGTCTCGCTCTTGTCACCCAGGCTGGAGTGCGGTGGCTTGATCTTGGCTCACTGCAACCTCCACCTCCCAGGTTCAAGCGATTCTCCTGCCTCAGCCTCCTGAATAGCTGGGATTACAGGCACTCATCACCACGCCCAGCTAATTTTTGTACTTGTAGAAGAGATGGAGTTTTGCCATGTTGGCCAGGCTGGTCTTGAACTCCTGACCTCAGGTGATCTGCCTGCCTTGGCCTCCCAAAGTGCTAGGATTACAGGGGTGAGCCACCACATCCCACCTGTCTAATGGTTTTAGAAATGGGAGTTGCCCTGCACAAGCTCTCTTGCCCACTTCCAAGATGTGACTGTTCCTTCTTCACCTTCCGTCGTGCTTGTGAGGCCTTCCCAGCCATGTGGAAGTGTGAGTTCATTAAACCTCTTTCCTTTATAAATTACCCAGTCTTTGATATGTCTTTATTAGCAGCATGAGAACGGACGAATACATACATGCACACGAGTGTGTGTGTGTGTGTGGACATGAATGACAAATAGTCATGACTGTCATTCCTAGTCACTTCAGCCCAAATATTTGCCTTGTGTAATTACAGTTCAATAAGAAATTACCTGTCTCTTTTTGAGACACTTAGACAAAATTTCTTTATTCTGAGTTATGAATACCAAGATGCTAAACTAAAGCTCTTTAAGTTCTAGAATATTTGAGTTGAACTTTAAAAAGCATTCATCCTAGTACTTAATTTATAGTAAGGACACGGACGCTTAGACCAGGTGATTTTCTCAAAAAAGGCGTTCTTTAACCATCACCTCCTCTCAGAAGCCCAGATGTGTCCCCCTCATGTTCTTGGTTATGATGTTCCCCTTCTGGACCTCTTAAAAACAAGTTAATGAACGTGTTTTCCTTTGCGTCTCCCTTTGGACGGTAAAATCCTTGAAGATGTAAAGTGCTTCATCCTGACGTCCCTGGTTGCTGGCACACAGAGTGGTTCCCAGGAAAAGTCTGTTAAATCAATGAAAGATGGTTTTATTGACAAATCAAGGTCTGTGGCCATGTCTCAACACCAAGTCTGATCTTTATCTTATACTCTGGACAAGAACAGATTTCAGAACCACGATACTAATTTTTATCACCATACAGAAAATGTTGCTTCAATTTTTTAAAATGTCCTCTGAAATTCCACTTTCAAGTGCAGAACTTGGATAAAACCTATCATTTCAGCATTCCTGGAACCTTCCCTTCCTTTTCCTACTCCACCACCACATGGATTCCTAGCCTCCCCCTTGTCTGACCTTCAAAATGATGGGACTGTGGACCAGTTACTGTTAGTCCCTTCAATTCTGCCCCCAAAGTTTCAGTCCTGTCACTGCTTCAGACATAAGTGTCAGAAGTCACGGGACATGAACTCCACCTTCCCACAGCCTCCTGCTCCTTCCACACCAGGCCCTTCTGCAGAGCCTGAGCCTGGTTTGGGCCATGGGCACGTGCTCATTTTCCGACTGAGCCGATCGGTTCCAGCCCCAAGCACTGTGCCAGACCCAGAGGCTGGACTGAGGGGCCCGTGCCCTTCACCTTTCCAGCATCTGCTCTGTGCTTGCCTGAAGTTAGCAAGGCAAAGCATGAGTCAAAAGCTTAACGGGCTGAGCATCGCGAAGTATTCAAGTAAGCATTGTTCTAAGTAACTCAGCATTATGACCCCACAGATGATAGAACTCACCTCTACAAGACAGCAAAATTGTATATGAGGAAGCATCCAAGCAGAAACAATAATAACACAATGGCATTCTTCAGTTTTTATGCTTGCTTATGGCTCCTGAGCTCTAAAGAAAAAATCACCTTAGCTGCCATGGATAATGAGCCTTCCCTGCAGGAGGCCTTGGCCACTGACACCCTTTCTAAATTGGGCCCTGCAAAGCCAGGCTGGTCTGACCTTCCTCCCTTGATCACTCAGGCAGGTAAGACTCAGAGATGTCACCAGGTGGCCCAGTATCACCCAGTAATGGAAGCACTAGGTTAGTAAATGTAAACCCTTTGTTAGCTTTGCCAAATTAAACCACCCTCGTAGAGGGTATTTTTTGGCCATTATATTGTATCTTTCTTGTACGTGACATCATTTCTTAATTTGTATTTCTACGATATATTAGAATAACCCATTCATATTTGACAGATACTTTCATTGTATAATCTTGACAACGCTGTTCTAGAAGTCGGCTTATTTCCCATAATCTGGTCAGTACATCCTCCCCATAAATGCAAGAATGGCTGGGGTCATCAGGCACCATCTGTGCCTTTTGCCAACAAAATCTGCCTCTTAGTGACCTTTGGTACCTTGTTCAGAACATGGACTTGCCCAGCTGATGGCTGAGTTTCAGCCCATTCCGAGCTACACCACAGAGTAGGGTGGTCTGTGTGCCACTGTTGCTGGGTGGGACAGAGCAGAGCCTGGAAGCACTTGCTGGCAGGAGGGTGCTCTCTCTCCCAGGTGGAGCCCTCCTGACTTCTCCTGGCCAGCTCCAGGTCTCCCACCTCCCAGTGAGCCTGCCTCTCTCGGGGCAGCTCAGTCCCTGGAGGCGGCAGCTTCACACTGAGGGAGATGTTCTTGGAAGGCTCGGGAGGAGAGGCCAATGCAGGGCCCATCTCTCTTCCTCTCCCGCTTTGCTGGAGGTGGTGAGGAGTCCAGTAGAGTGATCCCACGTGTCCCCGCAGTCTGGACACTGTGCTTCTCTCAGCCTCACCTGGGGTTCCTGAGCTTGGTTCTGTGGGCTCCACTGGTCGTGACGGGGCCCCACACTCAGAGAAGGCACCACGTGGCCTCAGGATCACCCCACAGAGGTGAGCCTTCCACTCTGGAGGAGAGGGGCAGGTTTTCTCAGGACCTGCCACGCCTGGCCTTGAGGGACCCAGCACAGGGCTTTGTGGTATTCAAGAACATTCCACCAGAGAGCAGCGGGGACGACTGACTCTGAGGAGTCCTGTGAGGAGCGGGGGCACCAGGGCCCACCCTGGATGGAGAGGTTCTCTGTGTCCCCTGGACCTCAGGGAGGCAGGCAGAGGCCGGACTCGGGCACCCCACTCTCCTGCAGCGAATCTCAACCTGCAGAACAGCCTCCACCATGTGCCCTGTCTCAGGAAGCCAGCAAGGCCTGAGAAGTCGCTTTGTTACTCAGGCACTGAGCTTGTCGTGGGTGGTGAGCAGTTCACTGGTTGGCTGCTATTGTCGCTGTGTGTTTAGCTGAGGGAGCACTTTCTGACTGCAGAACAATTGGGCCTCCCTCGGCCCAGGCCACCCCTGCTAGCACCCCTGTGAGGCTGCCAGGATCCACAGCTCTCAAGCCAGGCTTCCCGTCTCCTTCCTGGGCACCAGTCTCCTTTGGTGTGGGCAGAGACGGGCTGGCCCCACCAAACCTTCACCCACGTCCCTCCACACACCCTGGTCACACAGTGGAGGGGACAGACTGGGGCCGTGTCACCTAACTCTGCGGCATAGGGAAAAGCAGCAACAAATGTGTTTTTAAATTTTAAAAAAGTGTGTTTAATGGGGACAGTAACAGCTAGGCCATGTTTTTATTGTAATTGTTAAATAAAGCAGCAAGCCCTCAACCCCTAACTAGAGCATGGCACACGGTGGTACTGAGGGAAAGTCTGTCAAGCAAACAGGAACAGGGCGAAGGAGCCAGGGCTGGCCCTGCTGCTTTGAAGCACCGATTAGGAGGAGAACTTGGCACTGGGTGTTTGGTTTTCTATTTCTCGCTGAAGCTCTGCCTGTCTTTGTCCCAGTCAGGCATGTGACTGATGAGTTCAGATTTTTATTTTGCTTTCTGTATCTTGTTCTGAATATTGAGTTGAAAATAATTGCAATAGGTCACAGTACCTTTTTAAAAAATTTATCCAGTGTGCAGGTTTGGGAGCTGGGGTGACAGGAATGTTATATGTAAATTTATGTAAATGAGTATGCTAATGTCCTGTGTTCTTGCATTGTGTTTCGGTGAGCGTGTCCCTTGTCACCTTGTCACAGGTGAGTCCGCCAGGGAGCTGGGAGCACCCTACGTGCTCAGGAAGACTTGGGCGTATTGATTTCCCGGCTGAAAACAATCTGATTACTTTGCTCAAAGGATCCCAGAAGTTCCGAACACCATTCCAGTGGAGGGAAATAGCACACACCACTTACCTCCCAACCTGTCTGTCTTTTCTATGTGAAAATCACTCTGTGTGTTTCTTACAGATGCTAATGTTAAAATTGACTTTGATTCAATCAGTATCATTTGCTGCTGTTTCGTATGAAATACACAACAAGGTAGACACAGCACAGCCCTCATATTCAAGGACACCCTGATGGGCAAACGGGAAGCACAGTAGAGAGGGAGCTGGCATCCCCAAACCGTGAGGCTGTGAGTCACTGTTTGTCCAGGGACTCCCTCCAGGAGAGCAAACCCAGGCGGGGCCCGCTGCCGTGAGTTCCAGCTGCTCTGCAAAGCCCGAGGCCTGGAGGCAGTGCTATGGCCAACCTAGGGAAGAAGCCTCAGCAGGCAGCCAGGGCGCCACGCCTCCCACCCTCCACCCAGGGCCTCTGAACTTCCATCTGTATTGGGTTTGTCTATAAAATTAAAAACACAGAAAACATCCACAGTGAAAAAAACCATTGTATAAGATGATTCAGATGCAGTGGGGGCAATAGAAACAGACAGACCCTCAGGAGCCCAGCGAGACAGACCCATGGGAGCCCAGCTATACAGACCCATGAGAACCCAGCGAGACAGACCCTCGGAAGCCCAGGAAGCCAGACCCTCGGGAGCCCAGCGGGATAGTCCAGGCTGGACAGTCAGGCCAGGGCACGGGCAGCTGGGGTGGGACAGGTGAAACACATCCACAGGGTGGGAGTTAAGTCAGAACTAAGACTGAACAGACCCAGAAGCCCCACAATTGGCTGGAAATGAAAAGTGCAGGGGGAAGGCTCAGAGGTGATTTTTCCGGTTCTAGGAAGCTGACTGAGACCACCTTGATGATGTTGACAACAGCAGGAAGTGAGAATCGGTGAGCTCAGGCTGGCTGTGGAAGGATCTTAGGATGAGCCATCATGGGGTGTCTGCGTAGGGAAAGTAGGCAGACACTTGAAATTTGGGAGTAGAAGCTTTGGTGGGGAAAAAACCAACAGCAACAATAAAGCAGGCCTGGAGACAAAGCTTTATGAATTGTTTAATTAGAGGTAGAAGTTAAATTCATGCAGTGAATGACATTGCCAAGGATGAAAGTAGAGGCTGAAGAACAGAATGTAGGGAACATTTTAATTTGGCAGAGGAAGGAATAGAAAGAGCAGCTTGGAAGTTATCAAGTGAATTCCATCAGTCACAAGGGGAAGGAATTTCAAGAACAATGAAATGACCAAGCCGAGCAAATGCCAAAAGTAGCAACGGGCAGAACGAGAGCGCGCCCCTGTGCTGGGCGGATCTGGGTGCCCAGTTATTCTGTTGTTGTTGTTGTTTTCCTAATTAATTTTCTTTCTAATCATCACATAGTAATTGTAAGAATAAGTTCTGGTGTTCTATTACCTTGCAGGCTGACGCTAGCTAATAATAATGTAGTGTATATATTCCAAGATGCCTAGAAGCGGAATCTTGAATGGGTGCCTTTGAGAATTAATTTTAGTAAGAGTAGTGGCAGAAGGTAGATAAAATATGTTAATTTTTAGATTATAGTCAAGATACAAGATTTCAGAATTATTTGAAATTGGCATTTGTTTTGAGAGAAGTATTTTAAAAATCAACGTAAAATATCTTCGCAGAACACAGTCCAAGTTTTACAGATATAAAGAAAGCAAGCTGGCAAAGTAATTCTGCCCTGAATTTTTGTTTGAATTGAGGGACTTTAAAATTGGGTAATTTCAAAGGTGCCGAATCCAGTGAATAACGTGGAATCTTATCATTGCGTTATATTTCTCTCCCAAGGAAGAGCTCACCTAGAAAACACATTCTGCATTGACTTTAACGTTAATGCTTGAAAGACTTAGTGCCCACAGACAGACAGTCTTCTGTATCAGACTACATGGTCCCCAGCTGAGCCTCTGAGAAAGAACTCACTTAGTCAAAGAGGAAGACTGGCTAGACAGCCTCTTCAGGCTCCTCCCCATCAAACTATTCAGTCCTCTGTGTTATTTGAAAAAAAAAAATACAAAGCAAAAGCTTAGTGCTTCCAGGGCAGGGGCACTGGTCTGAGTCCCAGGTTTGCAGGGTCCTTCTGGAGCCCATGCTGGGAGCTTCCTGTCCACACCTGCTGGGTATTGGGCACCACCCACTTTGTTGGTGCAGGCTTCTGCAGGCCTCCGGAGGTGGAGACAGACAGATTGCCCACACAGTTTTGGGTGGAGCTCAGCTGAGCTCTGCACACACACAGGCCAGCCAGAGGACCATCCACAGGCAGCATCCAGGCAGTGGCTGGGAGATGGGCTGCCCCTTCTCTGTTGAACGTTCTGTGCACAGCTGAGATGAGCAGCTCATGCACACGTCCATGCGGGCCAGCCCAGCATTTCTCTGAGGGGGCAGCTGGTGTCCAGGATTCGGTAAAGTGCCCACACTGGCCATGAAGATGACTCAGGCCCCCACCCTGATGTCCCTTCCACCTCTCCTGTTTTTCCTTTCCCATCAAGAAGACCTCCCGGGCACAGTTTAAGGTAGTCCGACTCACATCCGCTCTGTGTCATTGACAGAGGCATGGGCAGCACACCTTTTGCAGGATCAGAGGCTAACCTAACAATTCTCATGAAAGATGCTTTCTTTCCTATATGGTGAAGAAAATTTATCCTCTCCCGGGTCATGTAGGTGAGTCCTGAATGTGACTGACATTTGACACGCTGGCCTCTGAGTGTTTGTGGCCAGTTCTGAAAAGTGGTTATTTAAGATGAAATGCCTCTGCCAGTACCTGGTCACTCACAGGTAGGCAGATGACCCGCCTTCCATCACATTTGACCGAGTCAGTCATATCAATTTGCAGGCTGATAAATCATTGTTTTTGGCAAGGTAAATACGGACAAAGGGCTGACATTGTGCATCTACATATCATGTTCCTTTCTAACCGCAGAGAAGGTCTGGAAGGTTAACAGGTGGAACAGGAGAGGTTGAAATCTTTCTCAGTACTTGTATCATCATTTGAAGATAGGATTTGTGTGTCCTTTTGTTTAAAAAAAATACCTAAAATTAATGCTGTGGAACTTCTGAGCCTTCCAAGGAAAACACTGTTCCATAAAATAAGGGCATTTCAATTGACACGAGATGTTAGCAGCACAGAGCGGAGAGTGTAGCTTGTCAGGCTACTTGGAAGTGGGTAGCGGAGATCTCTGGAACATGTGCTCCTCACCGTTTGGAGAGAGGAAGAATCCCACTTGTACCGTGGCAGAAATCCCTCCAAATTTGGAAGGAATCCCACATAGCCTCAGTAGATGTGCACCTGCGGGGTTGCCATGGCCAAGTAAGGCCATATTGAAACAACATTCTGAAGTTCTTCCTTTCACAAACAACTCACTGTGCCCGCTCACCTGAGGGAAGAGCGGACATCGGCGAGGTGGCGTCTTTGCAGACGCCCAGCCCTGAGATTCTCAGCCCCTTTTGTGCTGGCGTACACTCAGAATGTCTGGGAACGGCCGCTCACTTCGGTGACGTCTGCTGCACAAGCATGCCGCCTCGTCATGGTTGCAGCTCAGGAAACTTACACGTTGAACAAATGCAAGCGGAAGTCATGTTCCTCGTCTGCCTCTAGGTGTCTTGAGATCAGAAGGGCCCCAGAAAAGTGAAAATATGACCCATGTCCTAGTAAATGTGCTCCAATCGACCCTCAGTCCTTAACACCTGTTTTTCAGATGGAACACAGGGGACCAGGCCCCAGAGGGCTGTTTAAATATAAGCTGTGTCAACTGCTCCTACATAAACCCTTTAAAAGCTTCCTGCCACCACTGGAATCAGCCTGGACACCAGCCTGTGGCCTCAGCCTCCCATGTCAGCCTTCCCCTGCCCACCTGCCACCTTCCCCACCCCTGCTCTCTGCGCACCCCAGGCCTCCCGTTTGCTCCTTGAGTCTGAGTCCCTACCTCCTGCGCCTGTGCGTGTGCTGCGTCCTCAGTCTGGGCCGTTCTTAGCTGGTTTCTCAGGCAGTAGGAACCCAATTATCACTTCTTTTCTAAAGAAGAAAAGCTCCCTCCTAAGCTTCTAAAGCAGCCCCTCCGGGAAACCGTCCAGCCAGTGGTTTTCTTCTCAGGTGCCTGCCCATCATCACTTACTGAGAGGAGAGGGGCCGTGAGGAGGCAGACTCACCTGTGCAGCTCCACAGCCTTCTGCCGCGGGAGGGAAGGGCCTCGTTCTTCTGGGAGGAGCTGCTCAGAGGCAGCTGGGGTCCCTGGAGCTATGCTAACTGGGTCAGGTTCCTGTTTTACATCAATCCCAAATAAACTTTGGCTAATTAAAGATCTACATTTTGAAAATCAAATATGTGCAAGGATTAGTAGAAAATCCTGGAGCCTGTCTTTTTCCCTTAGAGTAGGAAAAGCCTTCTTGGGTGGCACGTAAAATGTAGACGTTATAAAAGACTGATGGATATAAGTAAATCAAAGTCTAAAACTTAGGAACAAGATAAGTTTGTAAACAAAGCCAAAGACCAGCAGTAAACTGGGGGAACTATGCTATGAAAAGATTAAGTATGCAGCGTACATAGACACGACATAGTAAAAAAGGTGAAGGAAATCACTGAATCGTAGAAGACGAGATCAACTCGTCCAGGAACTGCAAATTCAGACTCAGATCATCTGTAATACGCAAATACCCCATCAAATCAGGAATTGAGTTTGATAAAACCACACACTGGCAAATGCTTTAGCGAACGTGCACTTTCCTGCGCTGATCATAAATTGATGAGAACACTTTGAAGGGCAAGTTGTCAGCATCCGCTGAAATTTTAAATAAATCCCGACCCCTGAGAAATGTAGGTATGTGCACATGAGAAGGAGACACATACAAAAGTTTTATTACAGTATTGAGTGTTTGGTGAAAATAGGAAAAGAAACCCTGAATGTATATCAACACATGATCGTTTTATAAACTGATTGTAGCTGTGCTATGGAATGACAGCCCCTGCCAATCCTGATAATCAAGGTGTAGCTAATTACACTGGCGGCCAGGCACAGTGGCCCACGCCTGTAATCCCAGCACTTTGGGAGGCCAAGCAGGGCAGATTGATAGAGCTCAGGACTTCAAGAGCAGCCTAGCCAACATGGCAAAACCTCGTCCACAAAAAATACAAAAATTAGGTGGGTGCGGTGGCACACACCTGTAGTCCCACCTACTCAGGAGGCTGAGGTGGGAGGATCCCTTGAGCCCAGGAGGCAGAGGTTGCAGTGAGCCGAGATCAGCTACTGCACTCCAGCCTGAGTGACAGAGCATACACTGTCTCAAAAAATAAAGAAAATACTTACACTGGCATGCAAATGTTATCAACTCAAACTGAAAAAATTAGCAGAAGAATATTCACAGAATAACATTCATGGTAAAAATGAAGGAATTCTAGCATTTCTGTATGCAGTAGGACTGAGGGTGTAGGAGCCTTCGCGTGAGCTTGCATGTGTGATGTATGCATGTGTGTAGATGCATGTGGAGCAAATACAGAAAACACTAACAAAGGCGTTTGCCTGCATGGCAGAGAATGACGTGGATCTAAAGGAACCTGAGCGTTATCCTGAAGTCTTAACCCCCAACACTGAGAATATCTTCATATATCACTGGAGATCAGTGGATTGGGGTTAGTGCCCTGGGCTTGGATACCAAATCTGTTCTCTTGTCTGAGTGACCCTGGGCATTGTATTAGTCTGTTCTCATGATGCTGATAAAGACATAACTGAAGACTAATTATAATGGAAAGGGCTTTAATTGACTCACAGTTGACATGGCTGAGGAGGCCTCACAATCATAACGGAAGGCAACCAGGAACAAGTCACATCTTACCTGGCAGCAGGCAAGAGGGTGTGTGCAGGGGAATTCCCCTTTATAAAACCATCAGACTTATGAGACTTATTCACTGTCACAAGAACAGCATGGGAAAGACCCCACCCCCCATGATCCGGTCACCTCCCACCGGGTCCCTCCCACAACACGTGAGAATTACGAGCGCTACAATTCAAGATGAGATTTGGGTAGGGACACAGTCACACCATGTCAAGCATGTTACGTGACCTTACATAAGTCCCCCAAGTTAAGGTTTTTTTGTAATAAGTGGAGATAAAGCTAACCTTACCCAGAAGCCAGCATCTAGTATTATACTAAGGTGGGAACTATTTCTCACCCAAGTCAAAACCGTCCTCTCCATCTGTCAACTCACAAACCAGCGGCTCCCCCAGCTCTATGTAATATGCCCACATGGGTGTAGACAGATAGAAAGCAGCTCTTTAGGGGGGCAGGCGCGCACTCGCTCTGGAACTCAAAATCAAAATGCAGGTGGCGTTGAGTAGCTGCAGGGCCTCGTTCCTAGCCTCTTGCACAAACATCGGGCTCGTCATTTTGGGGGAGTTGTTGATCTCCCAGTGAAACAGAAGAATCCCCTGACCAAGGGCAGCTGAGCAGGACACAGGCCAAGCATTCAGGCCCTGGATCTGCTACTTCCTGAGGGTTTGAGGGACTAATCACCCCTCAACTTCACATTGCTTTGCAACAGGCATGGTGCCATAAACGGCAGAGAGCAGGAAAGCCAGAATCTGATGAGCGGCCTGACCAGGCCTCAGTCTGACCCAGCATTTTTCGATTCCCTCCTCCATAAAAGGAGCACTGGAGTACATGACCCAGAGAGAATCTTGCCACCCATATTGGCCCAGGGGTCGCTAAGTTACTAGTGACCAATGCAGGTCCTTCCATCCCTGTTCCTTTGTCCCTCCCTCTGTTCCTCTCTCTCTCCATGGCCACTATCCTGCAGGATGGTGGGAGGACTTTAGTATGCACCAGAATCCACCTGCAGTCCGAGGAGATGACCAGCTGTATCTCCTGCCATGACCTCAGTGAGCGTCTAAGTCCAGGCAACAGAGAAACAGACACTAGGCAAGAAGGTCTGATTATCTCTGCCGTAGAATACTTGTGACTGAGGAGAAGAGAAAGAAAAATCAAACCTGCTCAATGTCATCTGAGATTTTAAAGGTAGAGTCCACACACTTTGGGTCTATACTGCCTTGTGTATGCAGATATTATTCTTTTGAATCCATGTGGGAAAATATTATGTACGTTTGTGTGTGTAGGATAAAAGCACAAATAGAAGCAAATTGAAGAGTGTCCTGCTTGTCTACAAAACACAGACGCCTGCTTTTACCACATTAACAGCTTATTAATACCTTCAGGTGAAACAGGTACTTAAATAAAAACAACAAATTGAATCCTTAAAGATCCAAAACTGAAAAATATAAAAGAAATTGAACTGCAGTCCCTGACCCCCAGAAATGTAGCATTCACTTACAGGAAGAAAGTGAATACAAGACTGCCCTTCTGTGGTCTGTTGGATTGTAAGATGGATGGATGGATGGATGGATGGATGGATGGATAGATAGATACAGGATTATACTTATAATTTTGTAACCTAATGTGTCCTTTTTCAAAATTACATCTCAAGTGCTTAAACATTGTTACAAAGTCTTTTTAGTACTTGTTTTACTTGGGGAGGAAAGAGTTGTGTCTATTGGGCCCTGGCTGTGTGTTGAGTATTTTGTGTATTACATCATATAATTCACCCAGCAAGGTATTGTGACCCTCAAAGAATGAAGAGCAGGTAGATCCATAGTTCAAGGTCCTGGAAGAGGTCTCTCAAGCCAGCATCCTTTTTCCAGTCAGAGGTCTTCTCCTTCATGCTGGGACATGGGTTTGTTATCAGTCACAAAGCCCTTCCCATGCCGTCTGGTAATTAGATTACGTTCAATGGTCTGTTCTCCTGAGTAACTCCTGCAGACCTGAGAAAATGGAGAGTGCTGCAGTGAAAGAGGCTGGTTCACGTCGGTGAGTGCAGGTGCCTGCTGGCCCCACATCTGTTGAGCAGGAATCAGGAGTCTCTAGGGAAACTCTCAGTGCAGAGTCTAGGAGTCCATCAACTCAGCAGTAGCTCAAGCCACGCCCCAGCCTGTGGCGATTGCTCCATGTGAAGCCCCAGGTGACCCAGCCTGCCTCCCTACCTGGCTGTCTTTCAGGGGAGACAGCACAGCTGTTGACAGGTCTTTGGACTCAATTATTAGCAAGATTTTAATATCTCCTCTTTTACATTGTAATTTAAGCAGGTAGATGCTTTTAAATCGCCATCTGTGTAGTGAAATCCACACTAAGAAAATGTGGGTCTACTTTAATTAGCCATGCTCTGGCTGATGAATTTCAGAATGCCATCACCCAAATTGGCAGGAAATTCAGACACTTAGAGGCATGTACTGGTGGGTCCTATGTGGTTTCGTGTCTTCATGTGATCTAGATAATTACAGATGCATGTGCACACATATGTATTTATATATTTTTTGCTTTTCTTATCCGGCATGCCTGCTGCTTTCTCCTTCTTGATTCTTGATATTATTTTTATCTTTTATTGTCTTCAGAGTTCTTCTTTCACATGTTTCCCCATTTCCCACAGAAGCTACCTCACGCACCAGCAACCACAGAGTGCTGTGATAGAGAAGGGTGCTGGATGCCTGTTTATTCCTACAGAATCCTGGACCTCTGAGGAACAGTCTGGCTCAGGAGCACTTAGAAAAGCAAACAGTTCCATGGCATCTGTGAGAACTCTCGAGCAAGGGCGCCGTGTGCTTCCCCATCCTAATTCCAAAAGGCTTTGCTTTGGGGGCTTAATAGGCGGGAAGAGGAATTTCTGTGCTCAGGTACAGCCACTTTCTGACCTCTCCATCTCCTTGCTCTGCATTCCGGTGTCTGAGTGCGCCTCTCACCTGGCATATCACGTGTCTGTGCCTTTGTTTGCCTTTGCTGCCTGGGTGTCTAAGCTCCAGAAAGCAGCGGCTTTGTGTGATTTCATCACAGCTTTGTCCCCTGTACCCAAACAGTGGTCATGGACAAAGGTCCCGGCAGCTAATTGCTGAGTGAATCCTTGCAAGGCCTTAGCTGACCCAAGATGAATGTGAATCTTCCTTCCTAAGTTGACATTTTATTAAAGTTGATGGTGCGTAGACTTTTCGGTTCCAGTGCCTCTCTCGTGAACTTTCTGTGAAGCTCTGCTGTGTTCTGCTGCACTGTGGCCGCAGCAAACCTCCTGACTTGGGAGTCCTACCATATGCATGCAGGGACCCATGCTGGACTCTCACTTTGTATGGGTTATGCAACATCTGCAGAAGAGACAAAGGGAGGCCGCTTCACAGGATTGTTGAAGGAAGTGCACACGTGAAATACAAGACAGAGCCTGCCTGGAACCCTGGACGGAGCGGACAGCCCACCTGCTGGCGGGAAGTTACTCCCACCCACTCCTTCCACTGCCTCACAGGCTCCTCCCTCCACCTGCGCTTCCCCATGTGGTTTTTCCTTTCTCTAAAACGACTGCAAAGCCAGAGCAGCTGCGAGTCTCCTGAGTTTGCAGAGAACTTTGTAATTCCTATAATGATTTGCACGTTTGCTACTTAATCAGGTTCCCTGATGTGCACTTTGCCTGAAGGCCCAGAGGTGGCCCTTGTAGGATCTTGTTTCACAGCACAGCAGGTGCAGGTGTGGAGGTGAGGCCGTTTTGCCAGTGCCCAGCTGCGGGAGGAGCTGCCTGGCCTCCGTAGCCATGGCTTCCTTATCTTTAGAGCACGGTGGCAACCACCATGCAAGAACGTGGCCTTCCTGTGAGGATCACGTGTGGTCAGGACACCACAGGGAAGCATCCTGTCTGCTGCACCTGCACGCTTTCTCCTTTCTGTCATTATCATGGAGCCCAAAGTAAGTCCCCAGAAACTGAGACTCCTCGGAGGCTGCGTGCTGGAAGGCCCCACGCTTGCACCCATTCTCTTTGGCATCGCAGTGCTCCTGAGGCCACGCATCCCTTTGTAAAACCGGAATGCCTGAGTTTATGATCCATCCCACACCAGGACACCTGGTGCTACGGATACAAGTGCCAGCCCGGCTAGATGACTTGCGTCTTCAATTAAGGCCAAAAAGATCACCCTAAAACAGCAATTTTGATTTGAAGGCTATGCCACTGCAAGAAATCCAATCACTCTTTGTAGGTAAGAAGAGAAAAAAAGTCCAAATATCCTAATTCAGCATTTAAAAGCGTTGTATCTTGACTCACCAAAGCCTTTCTTTCTGGCACACTCTTTAGCTTCTGCTTTTCATGGGGCTGATGCCACCCTCTTAAGGGGAGCTCCAGTGACTCTTCTTCCCCGGAAACCTAGCTGCTGCATCTCAGCTCCTGGGATCTCGTCCCCTTGCTCGCCCCAGCATTGGCACTCACTGCCCGCCTTGCTGGCCATTCTTGGCCTAAATACATCTTATCTGCATTCATTTCTTTGCTTCTGTGAGCTCTGGGCTAAGCACTTAGATTATGAATCTGAATCAGGCAGGGTGCCCATCCGGGATGCCCAGACACAGACGCTGGAGCACCTGAGAAACTGCCAGCCAACAGACCCTGCACTCCTGCGGCAGAGGAAGGAGGATAAACATCTCCTCACCTTGCATCCAGACACAGCCTTCTATGCACTCCTTTGACTCTGGGTCTGCTGCTGATGAGCTCTGCCCCGCATGTGTTCCCTCCCAGGGTGACCAGCCTTCCTGGGGCCATCAGCAGTGAGGGCGGATTATCACGTTTGCTGGAGCACAGGTCTGCTGTGAGCGTTAATTAAGTCACCGTTTGGAAGGAACTTGGAGGCTACCCACAAAAGGCGACTCACAAGGACAAGGGCTGGTTATTAAGGTATTAAATCCCCACTTTGCCACTAGACAGAGGCAGCTGAACTCTCTCTGACTGCTCAGGAAAGAAAAAAAGGATTCCTGCATATTCCACCCTGGGGGAAAAAATGAAATCATAATGAGATGCACTGGACTTGCTCTCAAAGTGGGTTATTTCATTTAAAAGGTGCAGGGAGGCTGTCTCCTCTTCAGCTGGTTCTTCCTTGGCAGTTAGTTGTTATTTTCTAGATAAACTGAGTGAATAGGAAAAGGCATGGGCATCCAAATTTCTGATCATAGTAAAGGAGTTCCAGCAAGATCCAGTACTGTGATGGATGGAGCAAATACTTCTTACCTGTGCCTTCAAAGGTTTATGTGGGAAGGACTCCACCTGCAATCTTAAACCAATCCGCCGGGGGGCGGGCGCAGGCCTCCACGCAGCAGCACGGGAAGGCCACTGCCGAACCCACAGGGGTGCTTGTGCTGGCAGAATTCAGTCACCCTTTTCGGAGCCCCCCCCGGGCCAGCAGGGCTCTCGCCTCTCTGGTGAGAATTGTCCCTCATTTCTGAGTGCTTCAGCCCAGCCAGACGGAGTTGGTGGCAGCCTGCCCCCCGTGCGTCCCCGACCTGCGGAGCAGCGCGTGATGTGAAGCAAGCCTGGCTCCCCAGACACTCCCTGATCAGCAGCCAAGGTTAAGCCAGAAGAGGAATTCTGGGCGTGGCAGCACGCGTCCGAGCCCCTGTGCCCTCATGGTGGCCACTCGCCTCCTGTTCCCGGCCCCGCTGGGCCACACAGGCAGTGAGTTTGGCTTCACGTTCCAGATTCTGAGCCTCAGGTCCCAGCTCACCAGGAGAGGCTGTGAAGAGGCAGAGCCCAGTGGCTGAGTAAGCAGGTGTCAGAGTCCCCACAGACGCAGGTGCTGATGGGTGAGGCTCTTGGCCTGGAGCTGGAGGGCACACAGGAGGTTCCCATGTGTCATTTGAGGGAAGCCTGGCACCTAAGTCCAGGGAGGAAGTGACCTCTGGACCTGCAGGAAGTGGAGGCAAGAGTGGGTAGCTCAAGAGGCTTAGGCTGCGTCATTCATGTTTCCCGAGTGTTCCTTTAGATGTCGCGCAAATATATCAGCAACTTTGAGATATAATTCACATGCCACAAAATTCATTCATTAGAAGTGTACAGTTCAGTGGGTTCTAGTATTACACCTTCTCCCGTATCTGTAGGATACATTCCAAGACCCCCAGTGGGTGCCTGAAATCGTGGATAGTGCCAAACTCCATATACTGCGTTTCTTCACATACACACACCGTTTGCAGTAAAGTTTAGTTTACAGCTCTGTCCCAGGAGGAGGTTAACAGTAATAAGTAATGGCCTCCGTGCTCATGCACCTGGGACCATCCTCAAAGGCAGTGAAGTCCCCTGCATAGAACCCTACAGTACCACAGTGGTGGCTCTCATGACGAGATGGCTTCCGAGTGACTGATGGTGAGTAGGGTGTGCGGTGTAGACGGACGCACTGGACAAAGGGATGATTCGCATCCCAGCCAGATGGAGCTGGACGGCAGGAGACTCCACCACAAGCACACAGTGGAAAATTCATGACGGTTTATTTCTGTAATTTTCCTTTGAATATTTTGGGACCATGGTTGACCTTGGGTATCTGAAACCATGAAAAGGAAAACCACAAATAAGCGGGGTCTAACATATTCGCAGATATGTACAAGTATCACCAGTTACTTTTAGAATAGTTTCATCACCTCAGAAAGAAACCCCATCACCTTGTATCTCCAGGCTCCCAAGTTCCCCACCTCTGGCCCTGAGCACCCACTAGTCTACCTTCTGCCTCTGCCACTTGCTCCATTCTGCACACTTTATGTAAGTGGAGTCATTAGACATGGCCTTTTGAGACTGACTTCTCTCACTTAGCTAATGTGTTAAACATTCATTTGTGTTGTAGCATCAGCCAGTGCTTCGTGACTTTTTGTGGCAGATATATATTTCATTATGTATGAATTCACATATATCCCACATTAGTGAATTTTGTTATGTACATAAGCCGCATTCCGTTTATCCATTCATCTGTGGGTGGAAATTTAAGGAGATTACATGTTGGCTGTCACAAAGCTGCAGTAAACATATACAGTCTTTATGTGAACGTGTGAACATATTATTGCTTCTCTAGGAGTGGAATTTCTGGGTCATGTAGTGACTGCACGCTGGTGAGTTGGTTCAGGAGATGCCCCACTGTTTTCTAAAGTGGCTGCACCATTGACATTCCCACCAGCAGCGTGCGCATGCTCCCGTCTGCCTGTGTCCTCACCAGCACTCGTGAGCGTCTGACTTTGCTTCTGGCCTTCCCAGTGGGCATGGCACGGTCTCCCTGTAGTTCTGGTGTGTACATCTCTGATGGCTAGTGATATCGATTATCTTTTTGTGTGCTTAGGGTTTTTTTTAATATTTTCTTTGGAGAACTATCTGTTCAGATCCTTTGCCACTTTTTAATTGGATTGTCATTCTATTATTGATTTATACTGATTATATATTCTGGATAGAAATCGCTTTTCAGTATATGATTTTTAAGTATCTTCTCCCCTTCTGTAGGTTTTTTTTTTCACTTTTGTGATGGCATATTTGCAACAAAAAAGTCTGTTTTTTAAAATTCTGAGAGCGTTCAATTTATCTACTTTTTTATTGCTCATACTTTTGTTGTCATACTTAAGAATATGTTGCCAAATCTGAAAGTTTTATAGTTTTAGTTCCTTTTTTTTTTTTTTTGAGATGGAGTCTTGCTCTGTCACCCAGGCCGGAGTGCAATGGCACAATCTGGGTTACTGCAACCTCTGCCTCCTGGGTTCAAGCGATTCTCCTGCCTCAGCCTCCCTAGTAGTTGGGATTGCAGACATATACCACTATGTCCAGCTAATTTTTTGTATTTTTAGTAGAGACGGGTTTTCACCATGTTGGCCAGGCTGGTATCCAACACCTGATCTCAGGTGATCCACCTACTTCAGCCTCCCAAAGTGCTGGGATTATCGGCATGAACCACCATGCCCAGCCTAGTTTTAGTTCTTATATAGATCCAAGTTTGGGTCTTAATCCATTTTTTATTTTTGTAGACAGTGTGAGACAGGGGTCCAAATTCCTGTTTGCATGGGGATATTAGGTCGTTAAAAAGATGATTCTCTCCCCTCTGACTAGCCCTGGCACTCCTGTGAAGAGTCTGTTGACAGTAAATGCATGAGTTACTCCTGGATATGGATTCTATTCTGCTGACCTGCATATCTGTCCGCACGTGGCACCACTCTGTCTTGATTGCTGTTGCTTTGCCATGAGTTTTGAAGTCGGGAAGTGTTTGCCCTCCTGCTTCATTCTGTATAATGTTAGCTGTGGGTGTGGCTTCTGAATCTTAAAGTTCACAAAGCCATTGCACGGAAGATCATGGATTTAATCCTTGGTCTTTTAATCATAGAACATTCTTAGATGGGTGTTGGATCTGTCACTGGGTAGTTGCAGCCATGGGGAGTGTATCCAGAAGAAATCAAGACTTGACCTGGTGTAGTAAGTCTGTGGGTATGATGGATAGACAGCAGCAGAGTGGGACCTCCCGTGTGCCTTTCTCCCTAGCACACAGCTGTCACTGGCAGCAGGACCCATCTACACCCAGACAACACCTAACTTCTCCCATCACACAGCATGTTCATAGCCAGGCAGAACTTAACAACATACAGGCAGCCTCTGGACTTGCAGCTTAAAACGTGTAGATCTAGAGGGAAATCATTTGGCTTCCCATTCTTCCAAATGTTCTCCCCCTAGACCAGAAGGGTCATTTAGGGACCTGTTGTTTCTTAATCCCTGCTGCCTATACCTCTCTCCTTACTCACTCTCTACACAGAAAAGCCGCTAAGCAGCAGGAGAAATAGGAGAACCCACTCTTAAGTCCTGCCAGATGGGCACTGCCTTGGCATGCTCCCCATTTTACCCCATAGATGCCCAAACTGTAAAGGCAGAGCTTTTGCACAGCTTGAGAATAATCTTTAAAATGCAATGAAGGCGGTTTCAGCTATGCAAATCAATCAATGTGACGCATCACATTAACAGAATGAAAGATGTAAAAACCCCTGATCATCTCAACTGATACAGAAAAAGCTTTTCACAAAGTTCAGCACCCTTTATGATTTAAAAAAAAAAAAAAAACCAAACTCTTGACAGTTTACGTATAGAAGAAAAGTTCCTCAATGTTATGAAAGTTATGATGTAAAACCTGCAGCTAACATAATGAACAGGGTGCAGCTGACACTTTCCCACTAAGCTCCAGTAGGAAGCAGGGATACCCTCTCTCACCACTTCCCTTCAATGTTGGATTACAAGTAGTAGCAAGAGCAGTCAGACATGAAATAAAATAAACAGAAGGGATCCATTTCAGAAGGAAGAAGTAATATTTCTCTATTTGCACATAACATGATCCTATAGGTAGAAAATCCCAGATTGCACACAAAAATACTGTTAGAATTAGTGAATTAATTCAATAAAGTTGCAGAATATAATATCAGTATAGAAAAATCAGTAGCTTTTGTATAGACAAATAATAACCTAGCTGGAAAATAATAAAACAATCCCATTTATGATAGCATCAAAAAATATTTTGAAATAAATTTAACAAAGGAAGTAAAAGATTTGTACACCGAAAACTGTAAAACATTAATGAGAGAAATGGAAAAAGGCACAAATAAATGAGAAGATATTTCATGTTCATTAGGAAGAATTCATATTGTTAAAGTGTCCATACTATCCAAAGTAATATACACATTTAACACAATCCCTATTAAAATCTTCAATAGCAATTTTCAAAGAAATTAGGAAAATATCCTAGAATTTTTGTAGAACCACAAAAAAACTCCAAGAAGCCAGAAAAAAAAAAAAAAAAAAAAAAAAAAAAAAAAAAAAAAAAAAAAAAAAAAAAAAAAAAAAAAAAAAAAAAAAACCCACTGAGAAGGAAAAGCAAAATTGGAGGCATCACTCTTCTTCATTAAAATTATATTACAAAGCTATAGATATTAAAGCAGTATAGTACTGGCATAAAAACAGAACTATAGACCCATGGAACAGAACAAAGAGTCCAAAAATAAATCTAAACACATATGCTTAACTGATTTTTGACAAGGTCACCAAGAGGACACAGTGGGGAAAAGTGTGAGAATAAACAGTGCTTCAATAAACAGTGCTGAGAAAACTGAATTTTCACATGGAAAATAATAAAGCTGGGTTCTTCTCTTATACATTAAAAAAGAAAACCTCAAAATGGATGCAATAAACCTGAAACCCGAAAACTTCTAGAAGAAAATGTTGGGAAAAATCTCCTTGACATTGGCTAGAAAAACACTTTTTTAGATGTTACCTAAAAGCTTAAACGATAAAACAAAAATGAATAAATTGGACTATATAAAACTAAAAAGCTTCTGCACAGCCAAAGAAACAATATCAAAATGAAAAGGCAACCTAAGACTGGAAAAAAAAGTTTGCAAATCACATCTGCTAGGGAGTTAATATCCAAAATATATAAATAATTCTTACTAACCATACTAACCAACAGCAAAAATAAGGCAAATAATCCCACAAATGAGCAAAGGTCCTAAGCACACATTTTTCAAAACAATAAATAAAAATGTCCAACAGGCAAATGAGAAGGTATTCAACATCATTCCCCAAGTGGGAAATGCAAAATAAAGCCATCATGTAAGCTCCTGGCCTGTTCTCCCTGCCCACCGCGCAAATGAAGACCAGGGCATTGCAGTAAACCAAGAGTTTGATTAATGCGAGGCTGGCCATGCCCTGGGCAGATGGAGTTATTACTCAGATCGATCTCAGCGAAGGCTTGTAGGTTAAGGGATTTTCAAGGACAGTTTGAGGAAAGGGAGGGGCGCCTGGCAGCGGCTGCTTGCTGCTGACTGACTGGGATGCAATCCCAGGGTATAGGAAAGGTCCCCTGTGCACTAAGTGATTTCTGAGTGGGGCCACAGGAGCAATGGAGCCATCTATGGGTGAGTCCAGGTGGAGCCATGGGCGTCAGGCATGCAAAAACCTGAAAAGATGCCTCAGGAGACCAAGCTTAGCTTCCGCAGCAGTGATGCTCCCTGCAGGGCCTTCAGAATAATGGCTGGTAATCCTGAACATCTACACCTTAGCAGAATTCAGGCTCCTCTCCTCCCCCTCACCAGTGGTCTCTCATTAGCTTTACAAAGGCAGTTGGGTCTGGGGGAAGGCGTATTAATTATCATTTAAACTATCAGGGAAATGTCTCCCAGAGCTAGCTTGACAGCTTGAGACTAAAGGCAAAAGGCGTTGGCTGGATCAGATCTCCCACTGCCAGAATTTTCTCACTGTTACCATTTTTCAAAGGCAGTTTCATCGTAAGTTACTACCTCACACCTGGAAGGACAGCTGTGTAGAAGGAAAACAACAACTTGGGACCCCAATTCCCTCTGCTGAAAGAAAAAAAAATAAGCTGAAAGCTGAGTCATGCAAGAAGTTGCCTTTCCTTTTGTTCCAAAGCAGATAGCTACAGATGAAAGGTTAAATATCTCCACAGGTAGCAACTCTTCATTCACCTTATTTTATGTAAAGTGCCAATTTTCCCTGTTAAATATTGAAGTTCTCAAATTCATCTTTGGAGAAAGGCACAGACTGTTTCCGTAATCCTGTTTTTTTCTTTTTCTCTTTAACCTTGGCAAAATAACCTTCTAAATTTATTGAGACCCATCTCAGATACTTTTTAGTTTACAGCTATTATCCAAAAATCAAGAAATAACAAGGGGTGGTGAGGACGTGGGCAAAAGGGAAGCCTCGCATGCTGCTGATGGGAATGTGGATTGGTGCCACCATTAGAAAAACAATGCAAAGCCTCCTAAAAACATTAACAGGATAGAACTAGCTTATGACCCAGCAATTCTCTTGAGCAGATACCCAGAGGAGACAAAATCGATGCCTCGGAAAGATGCCTGCACTCTCATGTTCATAGCAGCGTGATTCACAATAGCCAAGATACAGAACCAACCTCATGGACAAATGGATGGAGAAAATGTGGGGTGTTTATATACATATATCTCCAATGGAATATTATTCAGCCTTAAGAAGAATGCAATCCTGCTATTTGCTGCAATATAGATATACCCAAAAAATATTATGCTGAGTAATATAAGTCAGATGCAGAAAGAAAAATATTGTATTATCTCACTTATATACTTTTTTTTTTTTTTCTAAAGAGCTCAGGCTAGGTGCAATGGCTCATTCCTGTAACCCCAGCACTTTGGGAGGCTGAAGGGAGAGGATCATTTGAGCTCAGGAGTTGGAGGCCAGCCTGGCCAACATGGTGAAAACCCATCTCTACTAAAAATACAAAAATTAGCAGGGCATGGTGGCATGCATTTGCAGTCTCAGCTACTCTGGAGACTGAGGTGGGAGAATTACTTTAACCCAGGAGGCAGAGGTTGCAGTGAGCTGAGATCACGCCATTGCATTCCAGCCTGAGTGATGGAATGAGACCCTGTCTCAACAAAATAAAAGCTCACGTACACATAGGTGAGAGTGAAACAGTGGTTATGAGTGGGTGGAGGGGAGATATAAGTCAAATGATACAACATAGCAGATGTGTGAGCTGATCAAGTCTAGAGATCTAACACTCAATATGAAAAATAAAGTTAATAAGTTATGCTGTGTTAGAGACTTTGCTAAGTAAGTAGATGTTAGCTGCTCTTGCCACAGAAAAGTAACTGAGATGAAAATTTGTTTCAAGATAGTAACCATTTTACGATATATGTATATCCCATGTCAAAGTATTATAAACATCAAATATACATGATAAATTATTTTTTTAATGCAATGGGGAAACTAGGCCAGTAAGCAGACTGTTTGGGTTCCACGTAACAATGTGCTTTGTGTCTGAAGGAAGAAGGGTGGAAAAGAAGGCACGCATGAAAGGCATGAATCAATGTTCAGCTTCTGATAGAAAAGGAAGCGTGAGGCACTGAGGAAGCGGAGTAGGGGTCCCCGAAGCAGCCGGGCCTGGGGGCCTGAGAGCAGGTGCTGCTCCCAGAGGCTGAGGGTAGACTGAGTCAGGGAAAACAGGGGTCCACACAGGGAGCTGTGTAGACATGGAGGAGGCTGGGCAGCACCGAACACCCATGGACCCCACACCAGGGTGCTGGCTTACCTCGAAGGTGATGGGGTGGCACTGAAGACTCAGCTGCAGGAAGGTGACATCTCACAGAGCCACAGAGAAGGGGCAGGAGGGGCCGAGGCACCCACCCCGGGAGAGAAGCCCCTGCACCTGCCCGAGGAAGAGCAGCAGGCCCACAGTCCATAGTCCATCAGTGGGAATCAAGCCATAGCCGCACGAGGGAGAGAAGAGCTCAGCTGAGAGGCACTCAGAGGCTGAGAGGAGCAACCCAGAGGCTGCAGCCATGGGCTGGGGTGACGAGGGACAAGCCTGGGCTGGGGGGCCGGGGTAGTTACTATTCATTGTCACAGGGAACGTGGAAGTGAAGGCTGAGGGGTGTTTAATAAGTGACCCCCCACCTGCTAACTTTTTCAGTAATCTAGCTGAAACGTCATGTGAAAAAGCCCAAATGGCCTATGTCAGGAAGCGTGAGGCTGTGTTGAGAGACACACATCAGAAGCACAGATGACTCTGGCAGAGCAGGCCATAGGAATGAAGCAAGCCTGGCTGGGAAATGGGATGGGGACTCAAGAAGGACCAGTGCATATGTTGGAGCAATTATAAGCTCACCCTGCGGTTGACATGGAGGCATAGATTGGTTCTCAGTAATTCCCAAGGTGTATCCATCCTCACACCACTATAAAGATACACCAAAGACTAGGTAATTAATAAAGGAAAGAGGTTTAATCAATTCACACTTCAACGTAGCTGGGGGGGCCTCAGGAAACTTACAATCATGGCAGAAGGTAAAGAGGAAGCAAGGCACCTTCCTCACAAGGCGGCAGGAAGGAGAAGTACACGCAGGGCGCCTTCTTCACAAGGCGGCAGGAAGGAGAAGTACACGCAGGGCACCTTCTTCACAAGGCGGCAGGAAGGAGAAGTGCACGCAGGGCACCTTCTTCACAAGGCGGCAGGAAGGAGAAGTGCACACAGGGCACCTTCTTCACAAAGCAACAGGAAGGAGAAGTGCACGCAGGGCACCTTCTACACAAGGCGGCAGGAAGGAGAAGTGCACGCAGGGCACCTTCTTCACAAGGCGACAGGAAGGAGAAGTACACGCAGGGCACCTTCTTCACAAGGCGACAGGAAGGAGAAGTACACGCAGGGCACCTTCTTCACAAGGCGGCAGGAAGGAGAAGTAC
>PVKV010018059.1:35156-45978 GCA_004027835.1 Alouatta palliata | reverse complement strand
TACTGTTACATATAATAATTATATACAATGATAATTATTATTAATTATTATATTATATTTTTATTATATATTACACGGTAATAGGATTGTATATAATTATAATAATATTATGTATCAATATATATCAAATATAATATAATCATATATGATATAAGTAATAATATATTTATATATTAATTATATAAGTAATATTTATAATTAACATAAGTGAATAATTATAAACTAATTTATATTGAATTAATAATCATTAATATATACTAATTAATAATATTTATTTATTCTTATAAAATATTATTAAATAGACTCAAAGTCTAAGGAGCTCACAGCCTTCAAGATGTATTTCCTTGGAATCTTGAAGTCTCCTGGCCCCACAGACTTAACAATTCAGCAGTGTTCCGGTTTAGAAATTTATGGCCTTTATGTTACATCGAGAAATAGTCTCACAAATTTTGGTACAAGGGATTTCTTGGAAGGAGAGGGCAAATAGAAATCAAGATCACATATTATCATTGTTCAACTCACATTTATCAGTGAGAACATGGAATGTTATCAGTGAGAACATGCAACGTTTGATTTTCTGATTCTGTGTTAGTTTAATGAGGATGATGGCTTCCAGCTTCATCCATGTCCCTGCAAAGGACATGATCTCATTCCTTTTTATGGCTGTGTAGTATTCTGTGGTGTTTTTGTACAACATTTTCTTTATCCAGTCTAATATTGCAGGTTAAGGGGCAAAGGGAGAGAGAACACTAGGACAAATAGCTAATGCATGCTGTGCTTAAAACCTAGATGACAGGTTGACAGGTGCAGCAAACCACCATGGCACAGGTATCCCTTTGTAACAAACCTGCATGTTCTGTACGTGTATTCTGGTACTTAAAGTAAAAAGAAAAGAAAGAAATTAAGGCCCTGAACTTGGCATTTTGTGAAAACTGAAAATCGTTAGCCCTGAAACTCTGAAATGTGAGATCACTTTATGATTTTCAGCTCCATTCTAACTCTGCTTAAATACTTAAATTTTAAGTATTAAAATTTTGATTCTTAACAAAATTTACATGTGAGGGAATTAAGGAAGGGAGAAAATGTTCTTATTTTATTCTTTGTCCTATGTGTGTATGAGCATGTGCGTGTGTCTGTCTGTGTGTATTTGGGACCCCTTGAGAGCAAATCCCCTTGATACACCAGCTCATGGTTTGACAAATGTTTATATAATTTCTCTTTGTCTCAACAAAGACTTATTAGGTGAACCTGCTCTTTCATCTCTTCAGCTTCAGACCTCAGCTACTGGTACTAGCTATTTATGCATCCTGCATCATTCATACACTTTGCTTAGCTAGAAGGTGCTTTGTTTGCGGATTAATCATTTAATATTTAAAGTTTTGTTTTCACCTACAGCTCTTCAATGGTTTTAATGAAAAAAATACAATCATATCATTTATGGTTTGTCTGGAAATGTATGTCTACTAAGATGGGGAGAATGCTCTTTATCTTTCTAAATACTAATGGAAAGCAAATCTTCTCCTAATAGTTGGGCGTGTGTGAGTGTGTGTTTGTATATAATGTTTGCCATTTTGTAGCCTTTAATTATATATGAGTTTCTGTGTGATATACTAATATTATTTTGTTTTTCTACGTGTGACATCATTATCTCACTGACAGTTTCTGTGTCATCTTCAAACTGATATCTAATGTCACCTTTATACTATGCCAAATGGTTGTATCAGCAACATTTTATTTTTGGAGCTTCTCTGTTGACTCACTCATCTATTTACATATTTTCATAAGGGTGTCAATGCCACAATGTTTGTCATCGCTCTAGAATTAGCAATATCTTGATAATTCATTGCAGAATACTACTTTTTTTGTTCTCCTTTAACAAATTATTTTGGATATTACAGGGGATTCAGTCTTCAAACTACATTTTACGATTGGGTTGTAAAGTGGAAGTTCTTGAAATTGAATTTACAAACCTATTTGTGGATATTAACAGCATGTCTTTATTAGTCTTTTAACTTAGAAACATTAGGTATCCTTCTGTGTCTCTGAATGTTACTGTTTGTACAATGGACTCATTATATTTTCTGTACATTTTTTCATATTTAAAAAAAATTATACTTTATGGAGTTTACTGCTATGCTCCATAGTAAACTTTCATCTTGTGCTGCCTCAATTGAATGTATGCCATTAATTTTTATCTGTTATTTTATATTCTGACATCTTACTCTTTTTTTAACTTTAAGTTTTAGGATACATGTGCAGAACTTGCAAGTTTGTTACATAGGTATACATGTGCCATGGTGGTTTGCTGCACCTATCAAGCTGTCATCTGGGTTTCAAGCCCCACATGCGTTAGGTACTTGTCCTAATATTCTCCCTCCCTTTGCCCCTCCATCTCTGACAGGCCCTGATGTGTGATGTTTTCCTCCCTGTGTCCATATGTTCTCATTGTTTAACTTCCACTTATGAGTGACAATATCCAGGGTTTGGTTTTCTGTTCCTGTGTTAATGTACTGAGATTGATGGCTTCCAGCTTCATCCACGTCCCTGCAAAGGACATGAACTTGTTCATTTTTATGGCTGTATAGTATCCCGTGGTGTATATGTGCCATATTTTCTTTCTTCAGTCTATCATTAAAGGACATTTGGATTGGTTCCAAGTCTTTGCTATTGCAAGTAGTGCTGCAATAAACATATGTGTGCATGTCTGACACTTTAATTCTTATGTTTTCTATCGTTCTGTTAAAGATCTTGTATTTACTATGCAGATAAACATCCTTTGAAAGTTGTGACAGTTTTTCATCTTTATTTCTAAAACTTTTGAAGTGTGCCTTTACTTATTATTTTTATTTGCTTAGACCATCAAGACAAGGTTGGTAGAATGAATAATTAAATTTAATGACATGGTTGCTAAAGTTTTCACTTTGTTAAACATTTTATTAAGCTACTAAGTAGATAATCTTTAAAGAACGAATTTCTCATTATTAATAAGTATTAAATTTTTCTAGAATATTTTCTATATCTGTTATGAATAACATACAGCATATTTATTTTTATGTGTCAACATATGCATTACGTTATTTGGTCTTGATTATGATAATCCTGTTGGTTTTTATGAAATTGGTATTATTTGTTAATGACAGGTTAAAAAAATATTGCTTTTTTTTTTTTTGAGACAGAGTTTCACTCTTGTTGCCCAGGCTGGAGTGCAGTGGCACAATCTCGGCTCACTGCAACCTCTGCCTCCCAGGTTCCAGAGATTCTCCTGCCTCAACCTACCAAGTAGCTGGCATTACAGGTGCCTGCCACTATGCCCAGCTAATTTTTTGTATTTAGTAGAGACGAGGTTTCACCATGGTGGCCAGGCGGGTCTTGAACTCGTGACCTCAGGTGATCCAACCGCCACAGCCTCCCAAAGTGCTGGGATTACAGGCATCAGCCACCATGCCCGCCCCAAACATATGTTTCTTGAACCACCTACAATTGTGTCCTTCGGTAGTGTGAGTTGTTTTTTTTTTTTTTTTTTGCTGTGGCTTAGATGTACTAATGATGTATTTTGTAGTATGTCAAGTTTAAAATAACATACTTTTCTAAATTTTTTTCTTCTCTTTAAAATTTATGATTTGTCATAGTGCTATTTTTAAGTATTTAAGACTCTTAAATGTATGTTCTATTCTGACCTTTTTCTTCTGTATTGTCATTTACTTGTGCCTTCTGCAGTACTTTCAACATCCGGCATCTGATCTCAGTTTCTGCGCTCCATCTGTGAATGCAGTTGAGTCACAATTTGCAAAGAGACTATGGGGAAGGTTTGTAAAATCTAAGTATCAGAATGTTCACTAAATTACAATGCCTAGTGTAGTGGAGGGATCAAACACATATCACTTTTTTTAGGACAGAAATAAAATATTCATTAAAAAACATTATTCTGGATATTTTCTTCAAGTATTCCATTCCTGTTTCAGCTTGTTTTATTGCCCAGTCTCAGAAACCTACTCCACTTTAAGTGATGTATTCAGATAAGCCCCAGGGAATTGAAAACCACTGATACGTTGCTACAGTTTAGAGTAAAAGCTGAGAATAGGGTTCCTATCAAAAGTCAAATCAAGCTCAGCAAATATTAGTTGTTCTTTGTCTCATCTGTTTCATGCATATGAAAACAAATAAACTAAAATTAGTTAAGTTGCAACTTCTGGCCTCAAATGCACATGAACAAAAGATAACATCAACTGTAAATGGCCTCAAAATTTAGAAAGGATTGACTGCTAGCCTCCTTTTCAGATATAATGAACAGCAGGCCCTGGACCTTTAGGATGACGGTGAAAGTGGAAAACCAACCCAGAAGTAAATTCCTAGGTTCAATAAATCTTTATGGAAACTATCTGAAGTATGAGCACCTTTTCTTTCTCGGTCCTAGTTTCTGGAAGTGATCCACAAGAGATTTTGGAAGTAGATTCAATGATGTATGCCAGATATTCATCACATAATCTTTACTTAATACTGATTCTGATTCAAGTTTGCCAGATATGAGAAAAGTTGTCTGTATTCAGAAAATTCCTCTCTTGAATATTTAGACTTAAGTCACTCTCTTTGTACTTATATCCATCCTTTCCAGCCTTTATGCTTGTTCTTGTGGCAAACTGCTACAAAAATCCTCCACACACCTTTCTCCTAGTTGGTGCTGATTTGAGTTTCTTGCCTTAATTAAGGTATTTTAATTATTTAATTATCAATTCATCTTTTAGAGACAGGGTCTCACTCTGCCACCCATGCTAGAGTGCTGGGGTATGGTCATAGCTCACTATAACCTTGAACTGGGATCAATCCAGCCTCACGCCTCAGCCTCTTGAGTAGCCAGGACTACAAAAGCACACTATCTTTTTTTTTTTTTTTTTTTTTTCTGTAGAGATAGGGTCTTCCCATGTTGCCTCAAATGGTCTTGAACTTTTGGCCTTAAGCAATCTTTTCACCTCGACCTCCCAAAGTGGTGGGATTCCACGCATGAGTCAGCATGCCAGACTAATTCATGTGTAATTTCACATGCATTCAACAGGAGCACTGCAATTTGAAGTTCTTATCACCAGGGAAATTTGATTGGAAATGTGTATGGCTACAACTTTGATTTGGACATTTCTCTCCAACTAGTGTGAATGAAAAGGTGCTTTTGATTGCATTGATTCCTCTGATTACAGTAATACAAATTATGCCAAACTCATCCTAAATTTCTTGTTTAGTTTCCTTTTCATGGTGAGGTCTGGATTACCTTGACTTTCCTTAATTTACAAATTCCATTTGTATTTCAACTAGCTAACATTGATAACTTGCCCTCCTCCTATTCAATGGGTACGTTCTGGAGTCAGCATTAAACTGCATAGCAACTCCGCATTCTCTGAGTTTTCCTTTTTTGGTGTTTTGAGATGGAGTTTCATTCTGTCTAGAGTTTTCCTTTACATAGTATTTTTACTTGACTAAATACAAAAATAAAATTTGTTTTCATAATTCAAAATTCAGCACATAAGATTAATATATAGAAATTGGAGAGAAAAATATGAAAGATATGACCATTTTTTTTTTCTGTTTTCAACTTAAGCAAGGTTTCTAAAGCATAGGGTCTAATTTATTAACAGTGTAAGTGAATAAAATTGGTTGAATAGTTTTATTGGAATTAAAAGGATAATAGGAGAGTCTTTCACCTTTAACTACTTGGCTGATAGAGCTCTTATTTACAGTGCAGATAGTTAAAACCAGGGGCAATCGACATGCTTTGCATGCACGATTTAGCAAAGGAATATTTAGTAGTTTCCCTTTATCATGCTTTTCCCACATCTGTAGAGTTTACAGATCCTGGACCACTACAGGCTTTTAGCATTCTGTAGGGAATTGATCTGATAAGATTCAGTGCTGTTAATGTCTGAATTCTTACATAGAAAGAAAAAAACTTAATCCATTTTTATTTTTCAGGATACCTCTTTTATTTTCTCTATAGAATCAAAATAATATTCGTTTCTCCAGGGAGAGTGACAGAAAATTGATAACGTATTCTGTGAATAGTGCTGAAAAAGGAGAAGAAATACATTCTCATTGACTATTCAAAGTCTAATTGTTAGAGGAGTTTGGATCAGTAAATTCTAGTGAGTCTGATAAATGTTTTTAATTCTTTGAATAATGAGGCAACACATATCTGTATTATGTCCCTTATCATTTGTTGTAAAATACCTAGAAGATAAACTACCATGACGTCTTCTTTTTTATACAGTTTGTTAAAATTATGGGCATAAATATAATGAATTAAGTCACTTCAAAAGGTTGTAAGCCACTTAATTACTACATACAATAATACTACAAATTCTTAATTTATATTTTTTGGATAAGACATATCTCTACCATGAAAGTCAACTGAGCATATGGTAAGAAAAAAGCTGATAGATAATTATATGTATATAATCAGATCATAGAAGCTTATACTTAAAACAATTTCTACCAAAATATAACTCATATAATGCAGAGTACTGCCAGAATGGATTTTTTAAAAATATAAGATAAAAGCTTCCTACACATTGACATAATTATGTTTTCAGTTTAGTTTTTTCTTAAGTATATATCATTGTGGTTAATTAAAAAGACAATGTCACTTACCATATTTTGAGAATGTTCTTATACGACTATGGTTGGATAAAATACAGAGGTGGTTTCAAAGCCCACTGACAGCAAAGTGATTTCTAGAGGGAAAAGATTTTTAGTTATTTCCTTGCTTAAGGAAGCATCTCAAAATTTAGTGTTTTCAACATTAACCATTTAATCATTACAAAGTTATATCAGTAAATATCAGTTCTTCTTTGTCTCATCTATTTCATGCATTTGAAAATAAATAAATAAAATTGATTAAGTTGAAACTTTTGGCCTCAAATGCACATGAACAAAAGATCACTTGATTGTTGAGTCTGGGACAGGTCAGCTGATAGCTGTGGGGTTTGTCCAGATGTATATATTTGCTATCAACTGATGGATCATCTTGCATCCAGACAATCAAGGGTATCCTCATTCACATGTGTGGCTCTCACAGCCTATTTAGAGTGACAGAGACAACAATTTTATTATTTCTGTTGTCATTCAGCAAACTACTCTGAATTTCTTCAAATACTGATTGCACATTTACAAAAGCTGCAAGAGAAGCCTATTCCAATATGCAAGCACTTATCAAGTCTTTGCTTGTGTTACATTTACTAAAAAGTCACACTCCCAAAGAAAGGCACGTGACTATTTCAGGTTAAAGAAATGGAAAATGCCCTACCTTCATAGAAAGGGAAGAATTTACGAGCATTTGGTATTCAATCACAATTCTCCTCTGGTTGCAATTTGTTTACACTTCTGTTACATGAAAAATATGCTCACTCTTACTCCAGGGATCCAGAATGTTTCGTATAATTCTGCTCTTAGGGTTAAAATACAAAATTCTAGTTAGGTATAATGGTTCACACCTGTAATCCCAGCAATTTTGGAAGCCAAGGTGGTAGGATCCCATGAGATCAAGAGTTTGAGACCAGACTGGGCAATATGGGGAGACCCTGCCTACACACACACACACACACACACACACACACACACACACACACATATCAAGACATGGTGATATACATCTGGAGTCCCAGCTACTTGGGAAGCAAATGAGGGAGGATTGCTTGAGGCCAGGTCAATGCTGTAGTGACTTATGATGGCGCCACTGCACTCCAGCCTGGGCAACAGAGCAAACCTCTGTTTCAGGGGGCAAAAAAAAGTGATCTAAAATGTCTAGAAGGCAGACTTGGATACACTTCCACTGATCTAAAGGGTCAAGTTACCCATACCCTTCCCCCAAATACATCCAATATTAATGTTGTGCTAGATAGGTTCATTACACACATGTAAAATCCTATAAAGTTAGAGGGGGTGATAGTTTTGCCAGCTGTTTTACTACAAAATAACAAGGGTTATCATTTTTTTTCTCACTGATTTTTTAGCCTTCATTTACAGGTTATTCACCTTTTTTTTTCTAGCTTCACATAATAGTTCTTCCCTGCTTTTTCCAGTTATCACTATCTTCTTTTCAAAAGTAAACACCATTTCTAAGCACAATATCTTTCTCCATTATCTATTGCCTTATAACAAACTACTTCATAAATGTCAGTGGCTTAAGCCAATAATTTTTTTTTATTGCATTTTAGGTTTGGGGGTACATGTGAAGAACATGCAAGATTGTTGCATAGGTACACACATGGCAGTGTGATTTGCTGCCTTCCTCCCCATCACCTATATCTGGCATTTCTCCCCATGCTATCCCTCCCCAACTCCCCACTCCCCGCTGTCCCTCCCCTTTTTCCCCCCGACAGACCCCAGTGTGAGATGCTCCCCTCCCTGTGTCCATGTGTTCGCATTGTTCAACACCCACCTATGAGTGAGAATATGCGGTGTTTGATTTTCTGTTCAAGCCAATAATTATATATGTGGTTCCTAATTCTGTAGGTTTGTTGGAAAGTCTTAACTGAGCCAGTCTAGCTGTTTTCTGCTGTCAGTGAATGACTTGATGATTTGTGGTGAACTGGATCACATGACTGACAGTAGGCAGGCTCTTGGCAATTTGGAAGAGACTGCCCCTTATTTTTTATTATTCACGGGGATAGTCTGGGCTTCTTCACATGGTAGTTGAAAGGTCAAAACACTGCACATATAGTAATCCCAAAGGCTCAAGTGCTTTCCAAGTCTCTGCTTTCAATGTTTGCTAATTTCCCATTGGCCACAGCAATTCACATAACCCAGACCAATTTAAAAGATACAGAAATAGACTCCACTTCTTGATAAATGCAATAATTTGAAGTCATTTTTGCTATTTATCATAGTGGATTCAATAAACAAAGAAATAGTAATTTCATTTTTTCCCTGTGAAACTGAACAGATAGAAAATGTAAAATGAGACATATAATGTGTGCTTCACATATGTGCCATTTATGTACCTCTTGGGCCTTCTAACTCCTTGAGCTCGTCATCAATCACACAATTTGATTCTTCCATATCTCATAGTCTAGTGCTCTTATATTTTAGTGTTTATCATTGCTAATTACTGCACCATCTCCCGAAATTGAGATTCAAGCAATCTCTGCTGTGATTTACAATTTCTATCTTTGCAACTTATGTCTCTTAATCTTCCCACTTGAAACAAACAAAAAATCTTTGACTTCATCTTAAACTCCAGTTCCTTAACTCTATCACCTTTGCTACTCTCATCCTCCCCTCCTTACCCAGCTTAGAATTCATGGTATGTTAATATAATTACTTCTTGTCAGATAACATGAATTTTACTTCTATGCTTAACTTGAGTAAATCCCATACCTGGAAAAATCTATTTCTATATAACCTTCTAACTGTATCCGTGAATGTGAAAGCAACCAGCTTTGCTTACACACACACATATGCACACACAATGGTAGGAACCGATCTCACTTTAAGTTTATGATCAGAAGCGTTGAGTGTATGCTCAGGACTTCTTGGTAAGCCTATTACCTTTCCTAGCCAAATCACATAACTGCTCAGTGAGAAAATTTCTTCACCTCTTATTTTAAGCTAATGTTATTATTTTACTGAGAGTGTAGTACAATTTAAAAGTGAATTCCTGGTCCAACCAAATGAAGCAATCCACTGGAACCTATAGACTCAACCATTCTTCCCCTTTCCTCACAATGAATACACAGCCAGTGTTTACATCTAAGCTTACCTCTTCTGTTGGTACACTGAATCTCATTCTAACTTAGCAAATCAATGTATTCCCTTTGGTATTTCTTTATTCTCTCTCATGCCATGGCATATTTAAATAATGTATTAGATTGCATACTTGATGCATATTAATCAAATTTAAAATTATGCAAATTCCTTATTTACTTGTCCCTGTGTATTAAAGTAAACCTTTAAAGTTGTCTATATATACATGTAGACACATACATACACACGAATACATATACATACATATATTCCCTATTATTGACTATTATCTTCTTCTTGCTGTACCTCTGCAATTAAAGTTTCATCAAGGTCAAACCACTGAAACCATTCTTTTCAATCTCACCATTTTTAAATTTTAAACCGGATACCTTTCAACAATATTTGAAAAAGGTGATAGGTGCCTCTCTCATTAACCATTTTCTTCACTTGTTTTCTGAGTCATAAAAGTCTTCTCGTTTTCCATACAATTTACTGACTATTCCTTCTCTTGTCATTCTCTTCAGTCTCTAATCTAATTTCTTTCCAATCAGTAAACACTAGAATTATTTAAGACATGCTTAGAAATTATTTTCTGCCTATGACTCACTACATTCTTAGTGAGTTTCCACGGCTTTAAGTAACATGTATTGATTAATTACTACTGAATTTATATAGCCAGTCTCCATTTGGCCCTAAGCTTTACTTTTGTATCAACTTTCCACCTAACACGGATGCCAATCAAACAAGCATCTTTCACATGTCAAAAGCAAAACATCAATTTCAGCAATCCCATATGCCTGCGAGTCTTTTCTGTACCAGTAAATCACTCTAAAAATCACCTACCTAATCAAAGCAAAATAAAAACTTCAGAGTCATCTTCATGTCTTACTTTCTCTACATATCACATATTGAACCTACTTTTAAAATTCGTTCTGTATTAAGAAGGGCTTCACGAGATGGGCATGGTGGCTCAAGCTTATAATCCTAGCACTTTGGGAGGTCGAGCCGAGCAGATCACAAGGTCAGGAGTTCAAGACCAGCCTGGCCAGCATGGTGAAACCCTGCCTCTACTAAAAAAAAAAAAAAAAAAAAAAAA
>PVKV010018059.1:0-35056 GCA_004027835.1 Alouatta palliata | reverse complement strand
CCACTTTTTGTTTGGACTACTTACACAGGTTTCTATTAGTCTCCCTACCATCATCCTTTCTTCTCCACATAGCATCAACAGTCATCTTTTAGAAAGATCTTATTATGTTTCTTCTGACATCACCCCAGCAGTGAGTTCCCATTAAACTCAAATAAAATCCAAAGTCCAAGGTATCATATGATCTTGTTCGTGCTTACCTTTCTAACCTCATTTTCTGCTTGTTCAACTTTTTTCAACCACGCTCACCCTATGGGACAATTATCAGGTATATTTTACACTGCTCCTTCAAGATTACTAACAAGTTTATGCCTCAACTGCTTAACTCTCACCTATGGTAATGAATAAAGTCAATTAGCCTTTGATTGGCTTTTGTTTCTTCTGTGTCTCACTATTGTGCTTTCCCTGGCCTCTTGCTCTTGCTCCAGATGCATGCAAATGTTTTTAACAGCTTTTTTTTTTTTTCCTTTTTTCCGGTAACCCAAACTAAGACAATTAGTGACAGCAGTGGCCCTTATTGTTTGGGTGAATAATGTTGCTCCAAACTCCAATAAACTTCCCATTGCCATTGGTAAGTGAAGCAATAATTCTTGTCATGTAGTAGCATTATAATTAAGATTTTTATAGGAGATACATTAGAATTTGGTATAAAGAGAACATGAAGCATTGGTTTGTATAGTAACAACATACATTATCAATATGAGAGCTATAGTCATATTAAATACTGTTTAATTTATTGTGATTACTTTACAGTTTCAGCAGAAAAAAAAAAAAGGAAAGAAGAAAATTACAGGCTTGAATTAGCCAGCTATTAACTGAAAGCATACTGTAAAGTCATCCTGGCAGAGTAAAACAGATATTGATCAAAATCAGGCTCAGCATTTAAATATAAAAGTGTCAGAGTTACAATGGACACTGAATGTTTAACTCCCACGTGTCTCCTATGCCCAGATTTGTAGGAAAGACAGACCTAGGGACCCAGAATGTGCACAATTATCTGAAAAACCCTGAGAATATAGAATTTTCACAGTCATATTCAATATCTAGTTTGGAAGAAATAGCTCCCTTTCCATATCAAATCCTGTTCTCACACAGAGCTCTGGTAAAGGCCTCATTTGGTTCAGGTGCCTTGCAGGATGATGCTTAGATTATTCAATATCTTACACTATGTCCTGTCATAGTTTCCTAATCTTTAAGTAGAGGCGAGTGAAACTGAGCAAAGGCAAGATAATATAGTAATTTTTCCAGGAGGAAAAAGACAAGCACATCCAAGTAACTAAAAGATATGACTGAAAATTATTGAAAAATATTAGGGAGCATATGTTGGAATGCTGGAAGTTAAGGTGTGTACCAGGATTACAAAATATATGCCTCATTATTGACATAGGAGCATGCCACTGTGACTCAATGCTTAATGTTCTGGCAAGGACACCTGTAGACAATACTTGGAATTACTTTTTTTATTTTAAAAACAATGATTGTCTGTGGTGGATGAAACAGAACATTCAGAACAACTTCAGAAGATGCAGGTAGATGAGGAAAATGGAAGAAATCCAATATTTGAGATTAGAAATTCTACCAGTGAAGTCTGTTTTATGGGAAATATCAGAGGATATAGAAATCCCCCTTTTTTCATGGAGGACATGTTCTAAGACTTCCAGTAGATGCCTGACACCATGGCTAGTACTGAACCCCATGTATACTATGGCTTTTTTTGATCTAATAAGTAAGATGGCTACTTCATGACTAATGAGTGGGTAGTGTCCACAGGGTGGATACACTGGAAAAAGGCATGATTCACATCCCCAGTGGGACAGAGTGAAATACCATGAGATTTCATCGTGCTACTCAAAATAGTGCACAATTTAAAACTTCTGAATTGTTTATTTCTGGAATATTCTATTTAATATTCTCAGACTGTGGTTGATCACAAGTAACTAAAACTTTGGGAAGTAAAACTTCAGAGAAGCAAAGATGATTGTATTTCTTTTAGTAACAATAAGAAATAAACTGCTAAGGTATATGCTGACATATCTGAGAAGCCCAGGTATGTCTCCTTCTCTAGGCCAAAGCTGACATTAGATACTACAATAGAGTTGGGCTTTCTAGGACCACTGGGCTTGGATTCTGTAATTGAAGAGGCCAGGAGGTCAAAGCTTATTATCAGGAATAATTTCAAAGTAAATATCATAATAAGCATCAAGATTAGAAAGTCAATCCGATGCCTTTACCCATAAGGATCTGCAATAATGACTAATAGATCAGAATATTACTAATGTTAAGACAGATGGGAGCTAATTAAGGTGTCAATTGGTTTCTCTAACCAGAAAAAATTGAAAGCTGCTGAGCAAGTGTCTAACTTAGCTGCCATATTAAAAATTGAAATCTATAACCACTTTTCAGACCAATACTGGAAAATCCTACCACTGAGAAAGGGACTGAACTGTATCCACATGATATTGAGATTGCTACTGCACAATGCTAGTAGGAAGGAATACATCAAGGTATTGTCTAGGGTGTTCTTGGATGTTTCACGTCCAGTGATAAATGTAAATGAACAATTGTAATAACTAAACCTTAACAAGAACAAGGCAACTAAAGACTCCTACTCCTTAGTTAAAAGGGTCAGAGCCATCTCATTTTGCCAGAAGTCTATACATCTTGAAGAGCTGGACAAAGATGAGGAAATTCTGAAGTGGATAAATATTAAATATGGTCTTAGAAACCACTTACTTAAGCTCATTACACTTAACTTTGTTCCTTAAATATTTCCCAGAGAATGAAGCACGCCACAATCTTGAAGGCTCTAGAAGGTATTGGAATTTAAACACAGAAGGACTGAAGATGATTAGTGCAAAGGGTGGAGTGTATTAGGACTGAAGTGATTATTGCAAAGGGTGGAGCATACTGGACACTGGTTAGGAGGAGCTTCTTATATCCTATCCAATCTTCCAGCTCACCTTTATGCTCTTGCCATCACCTCAACAAACAACTGCATCCAGACACAAACAGAGCATCCGCCTAGGATTTACCACATGTCTGCTGCTATCTGCCCAAGTGGCTTCTCTTCTACTTTCATGTAAAAAGTCTTAGCTATTCTGTGTATTTACAAACCCAAACATGTGACTGTTAACCCTGTGAATCTTGACCAATAATCTACAGCTACTGATAGATTAAATTGCTTCATCTATGTTCTTTTAGGGGAAGATTCTGAAATCAATTTTACATGATCCCTCGGGTGGTCCCCCATAGAATTAAGTCTCATTTTCCTGCAGAAGGGTTCAGCTTGCTAACAGCTTGTATTAACATTTTCTACTTGCCTATTTCACTCTTTTCTGCCTCCCACTCTTGACAAATGGCTCATTTTCAAAAATAATCTTATTGCATGTACATCTTTATCTCAAGTTTTTACTTGGAGTGAATCCAGTTTAAGACACTGGAATTCTTTTTTATTCCTCAAACACATGCAATAAACGTATTTCCACTTCAGTTGATAAACTCTTTCTTCTTCCTACCCAATATTCTGTTTCCCAGAAGAAACATTGTTTATTTTTTCAATTTATTCAGAACTTTAGCCAAACATTTACTTTACAACTAGCCCTTCCTTGAATTGGATAGCACTTCCTACTCCCTCATTACTTTTTAACACTACTTCAATTGCATGTTTACTATATAACTTAGTCACTTAATTTTAAATATCATGAAGTTACAACTTTTCTTAGAAGAGTACTTAGAAGTTTTTAGCATTCGAAAATCCTGTTATCAGCAAATGACTAACAGTTATCTATTTTGGACCAAAAATTCTGAGGTCTCATATATCTCATGCTATGGTAGAACAAAATATTTTGCCTAAAATTAGAACATGGTAACATGTAAGACTGAATTGTCAAATATGACTCACAGGAATTACAGATTTTATGATTGAAAACGATGTCAAGTTTACTAATGATATAAGAAACAAACAGGTGAACCATTTCCCTTGGAGAAATCTGAGACCCTCATGGGCAGCTGTCCCTTGAAGTTCCTTATTTAATAGTATTGGAATGCTTCCTAATCTCAGATTTAACATGCGAGAGGATTTTGAGTAAGGTAAAATGGAGCATTGCTTCACAGGGTAGCCCATTTGGTTAAATAAAATCTTTATTTCATACCTCATTAAATAATCAGCATGTGTAACTGACCCTTTTCTCTAACAAGCCAATAATCCCAACCCCATGGATACCAAAACTTCAAGAGTAATTTCAATAAGCCAACTAGAAAGACCAGATCTGTTCAACCCAAAACATCTTATAGATAAGAACTCTCAGGCCGGGCGCGGTGGCTCACGCCTGTAATCCCAGCACTTTGGGAGGCCAAGGCGGGTGGATCACGAGGTCAAGAGATCGAGACCATCCTGGTCAACATGGTGAAACCCCGTCTCTACTGAAAATACAAAAAAAATTAGCTGGGCGTGGTGGCGCGCGCCTGTAGTCCCAGCTACTCGGAAGGCTGAGGCAGGAGAATTGCTTGAACCCGGGCGGCGGAGGTTGCAGTGAGCCGAGGTCGCGCCACTGCACTCCAGTCTGGCGCCTGGTGACGGAGTGAGACTCTGTCTCAAAAAAAAAAAAAAGAACTCTCCACTTCATGCCATAAACTCCATTTGTGTGTTCATAAGGTCTGCTTTTTGACATTTTTACTATAAGATTTGTTTGAGGTTGTTCATTTTTTACAGGCATCACTGCAAGTGAGAGGAAATGAGTTACAGACCTTGCTAAGTTTTTATGTCCCAGAACTCATAATATTACAAAGTATAAGAGACAACAACTCAAAAGAGGATTAATGACAGAGAAAATGCAAGCACTGGCAATTTTAATGCTATGCCATGTACATTTTTTCAGTATTTTTATTTTCAGGTATTTAGCAAGTCTCCACAAGCAGTAAGTGAGCTGACTTACCGATGTCTCCCCTTTGTCAATTGTATCAGTCAGAACAGATACAGCAAACAGGCTAAAATATTTTGTTATTTATACAGAATTACCAGAAAATTAAATAATGCAAGGAGTTACCATTTTTATCATAATTTTCCCATGAACACCTCACAAGAGGAAATATTAAAACAAAAATCAAAACAACACTTGCTCCACTGATAATTAGAGACCACCGTCTCTGTTGTCACTGGTCTGAGGAGTGATGCTCTTGGCAGAGCCTGTAGGTAGTGAAGCCTGTGGTTCAGCTCTGCCTCATCATACTTTGTGTTCGTGGCTTTTACTTTTTTCCTTTGGAAACACAAAGGTAACATATGCTGACTTTCAGCATATTTTAAATAAATATTCCTCTTTCTAAATGAATTATTTTCTAGAAATTGTGCAAAAAAATCTGTTTTGCTAAAACTTAATATTTTATTTCTAACTTTACTTGAATACTTTCTACTGTTCATACCAAAACTACGTATAAAATATAAGCCACAAATGTTGAATATAAACACATTTCAAAGGAAGCAAAAGTTATTAATAACAGAAAAGTAAATATAGAGGACTATAAAGTAGTCCTTCAAATAAAATATGGCAAATAAACATGTATTGTTGTTCTATAAAATACGTTTTTCTATGGGTACAAAAATATAACTACATTTGAATTTGAATTTCTTGCGTCGCTTCTGTTCATGTATCCTTCTGTTAAAGAGGGGAAAAACTTAAAACCCCCTTATCATTAAAGCCTTTTTTTGTCTTCATATATTTTAAATAACTCATTGTTAAGCAAAAAATATATATATATATGTAAGAGAGAATAACTAAGAAATAGTATAGGAGAATAACAGACTAAATCAGTTTGAAATTAGATTCAGTGTTTACTTCTTTACTATTCTGAGATCACTTTTGTCAATGTCATCGTAGATTTTCAGTTATTTTTTTCTATAGGTAAGTCTTATGTAAATCCTATATAAAATACATTGCATTCACTATTATAGCATACATTGAAATATGTTTAAAAGTCCAAATCATCTTATCGCATTTAGGGAGTACAAATATATCTAATTTTGTGTCCTTTCCAATAAAAACAGACTGCAAAGTAAGAGCTGTAGTTCAATTAGTTTATGTAGATGTTGATCCCAAGATGCACTAAGATAGAGGGAAATGAGACTAGAAAGCAAGAAAAACTTTAAGGAGTAAGTTACTTCTATGGGAAAATAAGATTCAGTGTTGCTGGAATATTGATCCACCAATTTCTCTCTCATTTTTTAAAGTTTTACTTTATTTTTATCTGACCAATAATAATTGTACACATTTATGGGTTACAATGTGGTTTTGATACTTGTATGCATTTTGTAATGATCAAATCAGGTAATTAGCATATTCTTCATTACCTCAAACATTTACTATTCCTTTGTGGTAAAAACATTAAAAATCTTCTCCTCCAGGTATGTTGAAATATATAATACAATATTAAATATGATCACTCTACTGTGGAATAGAATCCAAGACCTTATTTCCATCTAACTGTAAATTTGAACAAATTGACAAACTTCTCTTTCTCCTCTCACCCTTCCCCAACAGCCAGTGATAACCACTGTTCTACTCCTTACTTCTATAAATTCAACTTTTTAAGATTCTACATGAGTCAGATCATATGATATTTGTCTTTCTATGTCTGGCTTATTTCACTTAACATAATCTTTTCTAGGTTTGTCCATGTTGCTGAAAATGACTGAGTTTCCTGTTCTTTTAAAAATAGATGAATACATATGTGTGTGTGTGTGTGTGTGTGTGTGTGTATTTACACACATATATACACATACATCACATTTTAAAATTATATTCATTCATTAATTGACACTTAGGTTGTTTCTATATCTTGGCTATTGTGAAAAATGCTTAAATAAACATGGGAGTGCAAATATCTCTTTGACAAAGTGATTTCAGTTTGGGGGATATAGACCCAGTAGTATGATTTTTTGGATTATATAGTAATTCTACTTCTACATTTTTTTCAGAGTTTTCCAAACTATTTTACACAGTTGCCTTATTAATTTAGAATATCGCCAACAGGGCACAAAGGTTTCATTTTCTCCACATCGTTGTCAACCTTGGTTATTATCTTTTTAATAATAGCCAATCTAACAGGTATGAGGCCATATCTTATGGCTTTAATTTCCACTACTCTGATAATTAGGAAGGTTGAACAGTTTTTCCTGTATCTGTTGGTAATTTGTGTGTCTTATTTTGAGAAATGCCTATTTGTGTCCTTTGCCCAATTTTAGTAGGGTTATTTATTTCCTTTGTTTTACATTTTTTCTTTGTATATTTTGTAAATTAGTCCTTCTTTGATGTATGATTTGCAAAGGTATTCTCCCATTCCCTAGATTGTTTTTGGAATCTATTGGTTTCTTTGCTATGTAGAAACTTTTTAGTCTGATATAATCCCATTTGTCTGTTTTATTTTTGTTGTCTGCGCTTTTGAGGATAAATCCAAAAAGCCGTGGTCCAAATATATGTCTTGAACATTTTTCTCTAGGTTTTCTTCTAGAAGTTTAGTGTTTTGTATCTTAAATTTAAGTATTTAATCCATTTTGAGTTGATTTTTGTGTATGACCAGAGACAAGGGTATAATTTCTTCTGTATATGAATATCTAGTTTTTCCAATACAATTTACTTAAGACATGGTCCTTTCTCCATTGCCTGTTTTTGACATCTATGTTGAAAATCAGTTCACTTTACATGCATAAATTTATATGTGTGCTCTCTATTCTGTTCAATGGGTCCATGGGCCTGGTGACTGTTTTAATGCCAGTAGCATGCTGTTTTGGGTACTTTAATTTTGTAGTATATTTTGATATCAGGTGGTGCAACATCTTTAGTTTTGCTCTTATGACTCTAGATTGCTTTGGCTATTTTGGATAATTTGCATTTCCAAACATATTTTAGGAATTTTTTTTTCTATTTCCATGGATAATGTCATTGTAATTTTAATAGGGATTTCATTAAGTCTATAAATTATTTTGGTAGCACAGACATTTTAATAATATTAATTCTTCTAATCCATGAATGCAGCATATCTTTCTGTATAATTGTTTTCTTTTCCATTTCTCTCATCAATGTTTTATAATTTTCAGTGAAGGAATCTTTTACCTCCTTGAATAAATCTATTAGTAACTCTATTTTCCAGCTATTCAAAATGAGATTGTTTTCTTGATTTCTTTTTTAGACAGTAAACAATCAGTATATAGATGTGCTACTGATTTGTGTATGTGAATTATGTACCATATGACTTTACTGAATTTGTTTTCCAGTTCTAACAGTTGGTAGTGGAGTCTTTAGTTTTCTCTATATAAGATCATGTCATTTGCAAACAGAGATAATTAACTTCTCTTTCTCCAATTTGGATGCCTTTTATTTATTTATCTTTTATAGTTCCTTCAGCTAGGACTTGTAGTACAATGTTGAATAGAGGTGATGAAGTGGGATACTTGTCTTGCTACAGATCTTAGAAGAAAGGCTTTCACCTTTACTTTGTTTGATGGAATATTAGCTGGGAGCTTGTTATATAGAGCTTTTACTATATTGAGATACCTTCTCTCTATATGTAATTCATTGAGTGTTTTTATCTTAAAGAAATGCTGATTTTTGCCAAATTATTTTTCTTTGTTTATTGAAATAATATATGGTTTTTGTTCTCGATTCTGTTTGGGTGATTGACTTGCATATTTTGAATAAAGTGGGATGAAGCCAACTTGATTATGGTGAATAATCTTTTTACTGTGTTGTATAAGTTGTTTTACCAGTATTGGTTGAAGATCCAGGAATATTAGCCTGGATTTCTGTATTTGTTTGTGTGTGTATGCGTGTATGTGTCCTTGTCTGGTTTTAATATTACAATAATACTGGCCTCAAATAATGAGTTTGAAAATATTTCCTCCTCTAAAATTTTTTGAAAGAATAGAGTAGAATTGATATTAATTATTCTTCAAATGTTCAGTAGAATCCAGCAGTGAAGACTTCAAGTTTGGGATTTCTTTGATTGGTGACTTCACTACAAATTCAATCTTGCTACTCATTATTGGTACACTCAGATTTAAAATTTCCTCATGATTTGATATTGGTAGGTGGTATGTTTCTGGGAACTTATCCATTTCTTCTAGATTATCCAATTTGCTGGCATACAAATGTTCAAATTTTCTCTTATTGTCTTTTGTATTTCTGTAACAAAAGTTATAATGCCTCCTGTTCCAGATAGATATTCTAAAGGTAAATAATACAATAATTGAACTAAAAATGTCAATAGAAAGCTTCAACAGGAGACTTTGTCAAGCAGAAGAAAGAATGAGTGAGCCATGAGACAAAAATGTTTGAATTTATCCAGTCAGGTGAGCAAAAAAATTTAAAAAAAGGAAAATGATACTTACATAATAAGAGTTCCAGAATTAGAAGAAAGATTAAAAGATATATAAGGTATATTTAAAGAAATAATGGTTAAAATGTTCGGAATTTGAGCATAAATACAAACACTCAGTTGTAAGAAGTGAAGAGGTTCCAATCAAATTCCGCACTAAGTGGAGTATACTAATATATCTAATACTCAAACTACCAAAAATCAAAGACAAAGAAAATATTTGAAAAGCAGCAAGATATAAGATACAACAGAGAAGGAAATGCCAATATGGCTATTACAGATTTCTCAGTAGAAACCTTACAGGCCAGAAGAAATTGAAACAATAGATTTCAAAGTGCCGAAGCTAAAACATCACCAATTAAGAATACTTTATCCAGCAAGTCTGTCCTTCACAAATGAAGTGAAAACAATTTTACCAAACAGAAGCTGAGAAAATTTATCATGTCCAAAACCATCTTACAAAAAATACCTAGGAAGTTATTCAAGTTGAAAGAAAAGAACACTATTGAGTAACATTAAAAACATTTGAAAGTATAAAACTTACTGGTAAAAGTTAAGTACACAGTCAAATTCAGATTAGTTTAAAACTGCAAGGAGGTGTTAATCACTTATATATTTAGTGCAAAGTTTCAAAGACAAAACTATTAAGTATAATATAATTACAGTAACTTGTGAAGGGAAATGCAGTATAAAAATATAAACTGTGACAGCATAAATTTAAAAGTTTGAGAGGCGTCTGGACTGAGGTTAAAATCTAACCCTTTTTATTTTTTTGCAATCAAAGTTAAGCTATTACTAGCATAAAATAATATGTTACAAGGCTTTTTTTTTTTTAAGATGGTGATAACCACAGAGCAAAAACTTAAAATGGATACACTAAAAACAAAAGGCAATAAATCAAAACACATTAGTGAAGAAAGCCACTTAATTCCAAAGAAAGAAAGTAAAGGAAGAAGAAATAAAGAAAAAGAAAGACTCTTTCTTACAAAGGAAGAGAGTAAGGGGAAAAGAAAGCAAAAAAAGAAAGGAAGAACCTAGAAAACAATAAAATGATAGCAGTAATTTATCCAGACAGAAAATCCACAAAGAAACATCAAATGCATACTACACTCTAGATGAAACAGAATTCTACAGAACATTTCATCCAATAGCAGCAGAATACACATTTCTCTGAAGTGCACATGGAACATTCTTATGGAAAGATCATATAACAGGCCACAAAACAAATCTTAATAAATTTAAGAAGGTTGAAATCATGTCAGGTATATTTTCTGACCACAATGATATAAAACTAGAAAACAAAAACAGAATTTTGCAAAATTTAGAAATACATAGAAATTAAATTACATGCTCTTGAACAAATGTGCCAATGAAATAATTAAAAAATGAAACTGAAAAATTTATTGAGACAAATTGAAATGGAAACAGAACATGCCAAAACCTGTGGGATACAGCAAGGGCCATTCTAAAAGGGAATTTCATTTCAACAAATGCCCACATGAGTTAGGGAAAAAAACCTAAAATAACCAAATATCACAACTAAAAGAACTAGAAAAAAAAAAAAAGAGCAAACTAAAACCAAAATTAATAGAAGGAAGGAAATGATAAAGATCAGAGCAGAAATAAATAACAAAGAGACTAAACAAGCAATATAAAATTTAAGAAGAACAAATTTTTTGAAAAGATAAAAAAATCAACAAATTTTTGCCTAAGAGTAAAAGACAGAAGATTCAAAAAAATAAAATCAGAGATAAAAAGAAGGAATTACAACCTCTTTCATTTTTGAGGATGATTTCTGAAATTCTATTAAACTGTACATCTCAGAACCAGAGATACTTTCAGGAAAAAGGACCCGGTAGTTGAAATACAAAGCCCTTGGCATAAATGGGAGCTCATTACATAAATTCAGGTGAACCCTAGGATGTAATAATGGGACATGGATAAAGTATTTATAGGGCTTGATGCCATTGAGTCAAGTTGTAAGCCTGAACAATTTTCAAAACAAGCACCATAACTCCAATTTTTTGTTGTAATATATTTTTTAAAGTCCCTGGTGGAAACCAGACATTCCATAGTAAAATTTTATAATTTCCTTTCAAAGAATATTTTCAAATTGAAAAGATCCATATTTATACTCTGTTACTACTCTGCCATCTGACACTCGTGCACTATCTGCTATATAAATTTGTATCATCTAATTCATTTGAATCAAACTAGGCAGTAAGAGAAATGTTATTGACAGAATTTCTTCCTCAGCATTGTGTATCCACATATAAAAGATGTTTTGCTCCTACTAACTAGTTTTTATTCTTGAAGCTGAAAAAAAGTGTTGAGAGATTTTCCCACGTATTCGAATATGTTCAATCTCTCTGTCTTCAATACATAGGATCCTATTTGTCGTAGCAAATAATTCTAGGCTTAAGCATCAGGATTACAATTGTGAATTTGTTTTGTTTTGTTTAGTTTTCTGTAAGAAAGTATAGAAATAGCACAGTCCATTTAGTATTAACAAACTTTTTTTTACTCTCACTTGAATTCTCAGGTGTGACTCAGCATTAGTTTTACTTTCTTCCATTATGACCCAAATAATGATAACAATGATTACTGTGATTATTATGATAAGTATTTTTATATTTGGTTGTGGTTATAGTATTTCAAAATTTTGCTCTGTTACATTAGGTCAATGGTTTGATTCATGGGAATGTTGTAGCCAAGTATGTGTCATAGTTCATAATTTAAAAAATTGCATAATTTTAGAGAAGCTTTATGTCTTAGAACAGTTTCAATTTTTAGAAACAGTTTTAAATTTACTGAAAAATTAAAAAGGTAGTATAGAATGCCTCCATATACCTCACTTTTAGTTTCTCCCATTATTAATATCTTACATTAGTATAGCCTATTTAGTACAATTCATGAACCAATATATATATGTACTATTATTAACTAATGTCTGTAGTTTATTCAGATTTTCTTTGTTTTAGCCCAATGTCCATTGCCTTTTCCTGAATCTTTTCCAGAATGTTACATTATATTTGTGTGTCATATGTTATATTCTCTAACAATTCAAGTTACCTTAGTATACTTCTGCTAAAAATCTAAGATACTGTTTTGTTATTCAGAAAGATATTCGGCAGCTTTCAACATATTTTCCACTACATTTTTTGGACCCTTAGAAAGAAGAGAGAGAATGATGGTTTCCAGGTTCATCCATGTCCCTACAAAGGACACGAACTCATCGTTTTTGATGGCTGCATAATATTCCATGGTGTATATGTGTCACATTTTCCCTGTCCAGTCTGTCATCAATGGGCACTTGGGTTGGTTCCAGGTCTTTGCTATTGTAAACAGTGCCGCAATGAACATTTGTGTGCATGTGTCCTTATAGTAGAACGATTTATAATCCTTTGGATATATACCCAGTAATGGGATTGCTGGGTCAAATGGAATTCAGAAAATCAAACACCACATGTTCTCACTCATAGGCGGGTGTTGAAAATGAGAACACATGGACACAGGGAGGGGAGCATCACACACTGGGGTCCATCGGGGGAAAAAGGGGAGGGACAGCAGGGGGTGGGGAGTTGGGGAGAGAGAGCATGTGGAGAAATGCCAGATATACGTGATGGGGAGGAAGGCAGCAAATCACACTGCCATGTGTGTGCCTACACAACAATCTTGCATGTTCTTCACATGTACCCCAAAACTTAAAATGCAATAAAAAATATATATACAATAAAAAAAAAGAAAGAAAGAAGAGAGAGAAAGCAGGTGCCAGACTTAATGGAGCTAACTGTGTCTATCTAAACTGCACATTTAGTATGAACAACTTTCCTGGATTCTCCACCTTAGCCCGGGATCTATGCATGACATCAACTTACATAAGCATCCCGTTGAGCCACTAGACTGCTTTTCATTCATTCATTTATTCACTCATTTATTCGTTCAATCTAAGGATCAATTATCTTCATCATGCTATTTTTTCCTATTATAGAATTATAAATGACAAATATATGTTGAATTGCATTCAGCATAGGTTCGCCAGTAGCTGAAAATAATTTTCATCTTTGCATTTGTGAATGTTTCTCTGTGTTCTTAAAAATATATTTATAGGCCAGGCATGGTAGCTCACACCTATAATTCTAGCACTTTGGGAGGCCGAGGCAGATGGATCACAAAGTCAGTAGTTCAAGACTAGCCTGACCAAGATGGTGCAACTATATCTCTACTAAAAATACAAAAATTAGCCAAGCATGGTGGAGGGCGCCTGTAATCCCAACTACTTGGGAGGCTGAAGCAGGAGAATTGCTTGCACCCAAGAGGTGGGGGTTACAATGAGCCAAGATTGCACCACTGCACTTCAGCTTGGGGACAGAGCAACATTCTGTCTCAATAAAATATATATACAGCATGTATATATACATATAAATAGAATATATATACATATAAATAAATAAATTCAACGGTTGAATATATATTCAACCGCCATTGCACTCCAGCCTGGACAACAAGAGCAAAACTCCATCTCAAATATATATTCAACAGTTGATTATATTTTATTTTTATATTTATAGAGGTAAATTATTTCCCCTCACCTATATAATTCACTGGGATATACTTTCACTGTTTTCAATTTTTCAATTTTATCATTTTTATATACTTTATATCTTGTCAAACGACTAGCTTTTTCACTGCTTTGAAACATTTTTTTCATGTTTGTAACATTTCTAATTTTACTAGAGGCTATAAATAAACTAATAGTCAATTATTGATATTTAAATATATTTAGATGCAATCCATAATAATTTGAACTATTTTTTGTTCCTTCAAATTCCAGGATAGATTTAACCAGATTTTCACTTTGAATTATTTATCTTTACTTCTAAAGTTTTGATAGTGGCCGCTGTGATCTGTGATGATTAACTTAAAGCAGCTTTTCCGATACTCTCTGGGCTAAAGGTGATGCGGTTATTCCAGTGCTAAGCAATGATGTACCTATTTGAAAATGGAAAGAGAAGGACTGTTTGTGACATATTGACCTAAAAGTAAACAAATTATAAACAATCAAGTAATAAACATGCACAGGCTTTATTAGCTACCAAATTATTCCGAAGCAAAGTTCTAAGGAAAATTTAAATCTGACTCTGCTTATGAATTTTTTAAAAAGTATAAAACTAGTATTCAGTTATTTGCAATGCAAACATCTGACCTATAAACTGTGAACATTAACAAGACGCATTTTAGTGCTGGGTGTGGTGGCTCACATCTGTAATCCCAGCACTTTGGGAGGCTGAGGCGTGTGGATTACCTGAGGTCAGGAGTTCAAGACCAGCCTGACCAACATAGAGAAACTCTGTCTCTTCTAAAAACACAAAATTATCCAGGCATGGTTGCACGTGCCTGTAATTCCAGCTACTCGGAAGGCTGAGGGAGGAGAATCGCTTGAACTCGGGAGGCGGAGGTTGTGGTGAGCAGAGATCGCGCCATTGCACTCCAGCCTAGGCAACAAGAGCAAAACTCCATCTCAAAAAACAAACAAACAAACAAAAATTTTAAAGAATGACACGAATACTAACACATAATTATTGTCAGAATGCATATTACTTAATACATGTTTATTCTCTGTCACATACATCTAAGTTTCTAAAATTCCTCTTTCCCTTTTAAAATTATATAACTAGGCCTGATGCAGTGGATCACACCTGTAATTCCATCACTTTGGGAGGCTGAAGCTGGAGAATGGCTTGAGCTGAGGAGTTCAAGAACAGCTTGGGCAGTATGGTGAGACTTTGTTTCTACAAAAATAAAATTAGCTGGGTGTAGTGGCACACACCTGTAGTGCCAGATACTTGGGAGACTGAGGTCCTTGGATCACTTGAGCCTGGGAGGTCGAGACTACAGGAAGCCATGATTGTACCACTGCACACCAGACTATATGACAGAGAAAGATCCTGTCTTTAAAAAATATATATTATGGCCAGGGATGGTGGCTCACATCTGTAATCTCACTACTTTGGGAGATCGAGGCAGGTGGATCACCTGAGGTCAGGAGTTTCAGATCAGCCTAATAGACATGGTGAATCCCCATCTCTACTAAAAACAAAAAAATTGGCTGGGCATGGTGGCCTACACCTATAATCCCAGATACTTCAGAGGCTGAGGCAGGAGAATCACTTGAACCCAGGAGGCAGAGGTTGCAGTGAGTCAAGATTATACCAATGCACTCCAGCCTGGATAACAAGAGTGAAACTCTGTCTCAAAAAAAAAAAAAAAATATATATATATATATATATATATATACACACACACACACATATGTATATATATATTAAATAAATATATATGTATATATATTTATAATACTTTGTGTGTGTGTGTGTGTGTGTGTGTGTGTTTGTAACTTGTATATTCCCACCTCAATTTTGTTGTATACTCTTTAATCTCCATTACCTTTTCCTGCTGACAATAAAGTGAAGTTGCAAAACAAATTAGTATTTTTCACAATTTGATATGTTGGTGTATTGCCACATATTTCTCAGTAAACAGATTGTACATAGACTGCTAACTATAAATTTCATCAGCACTAACACAAGAAATATTATTTTCTTTTAGCATGATTTTTGATATGGGGCTACCAGCATGATTTTTTTTAATTGACTTTTCCCACTACAATGTAAAAGCTAAGGGTATAGTTTATAAGAAAAAGTTAAAAGGGTCAAAAATAATCAGAAAATTGGAAGAAAGATTAATATCATTTAGGTAGAGAGAACAAGTACTTTTCCTTGCATGAATTAAGCAGCAAAGAAAAAAACAAAAACAGGCTTGGTTTGCTTAGGGATTCTTGTGAGTCAAGAAAAACTCAGTTTGAGTGTGCTGCAAGTGAGAGTTGAGTTATAATGCCTCCTGGGGGAACTTGAAAAACTTTGTGGGCTGCAATAGAGTCTCCTAAGTCTTCTAATAGAGTCCCATGGGCCAGCCATGCCAGCTTTCCTCAATGGAAATTCATTCTCTTGGGAATAAAATCATAGACAGATTTAATGTTCTACAGAAGTTGAGTTGTTAATCAGGCTGATTCTCTCGGTAAATTTTCCTTTTGGACCTTGAGTAATGACCAACATACTGAAAAGTAATAAGCAAATTCACCATCAGCCTGCCCAGTGCCAACATATCTTTTCCTCTCCCTGTGAGAACTTAAGGTGCACTTCGTTGAAATTATCTTAATTCCTCTGTACTATATAGATATGTTTAAATTATGAAAAACATCTAAAGGGAGGAATTTACTGTGTGTGCTGATGTTAAAAACCGAGAGACATATTCTAGCAAATCACTCATTCTATGTTACCTGGTGCAAAGCATGAATTTTAGAAGGGAAAGAGTAATATAGGTTCCTATATCTGAACTCAAGCTAATTGCATTGTTGGTATTTAGTGTGGTAAAACCCAGGAGGAACCCCTTTTAACATATTTGTGGCACAGATTGGCATACATTTGGAACAGATGAAATTATTTATTTATAGTCAAATGCTCAGAGGGGCTTGAGAAATCTTTAGGCATGAGCAGCAGCCACCAATAGTGAAGAAACTGTGCCCCCAAAAACAAAGCCATTGCGCAATCTCTTGTTTATATATGTAATCATAAAAACCATTTATTCCACACATTTATTTTACTGTGGGTTATATTGTTATATAGCACACATCCCAGACGAAACCATTTTTAATTGAGGTATTTGGTATAAATGCTGTAAAAATTTATCTCCTTCATGTAAATGGATGTTAGCAAATATGATATATTTCTATTATTGTCTCTAAATACACAAATTTCTTCAGAGATTGAAAAAAACATAAAACAAGTATATAAAGGGTTCTAACCATTTCCATTATGATGGCTTTTAATTTTGAAATAGATATAGATTTTATAAGTAAGCTCAAGCAAAGAAGTAATAAGTTATAACACAATCAATATAATACCCAATTGACTGGTTTGGGTTGAGGGCATGAAACTTTCACATAAATTAGAATGTCAATCCTAAAGAGTTCCAGAAGAAAAAAACAGCAAGTCCAACTTCTGATACACTTTAGTGCTGCCGTTTAAATTTATGTGCGGATCTTATGTGCTTCCCTTCCCCACACCATTCAATTTTAAGCTTCAGACTACCAAAATTTTCTTCCCCCAAACCCTTACCTCATCCCCTTGTATCTCTAAGAGGTTTAATATCAAGAATTTTAACAAGAAGTACTATATATATGCTATGGTTTGAATATTAGTCTCCTTTAGGTGATTGTATCATGAAGTTTCTGTCCCCATGAATGGATTTATCTATGTATGGACTAATGGATCAATGGGTAATAGATTAATGGGTTATCATGGGAGGATAACTGGTGACTTTATAAGAAGAGAAAGAGAAACCTGAGCTGGCATATCAGCATGCTCAGCCCCCTCACCATGTGATGCCCTGTGCTGCCTTGGGACTCTTCAGAAAGTCCCCAACAGAAAGAAGCCTCTCACCAGAACAGTCCCTCAGTTTTGAACTTCTCAGCCTCCATAACTGTAAGAAATAAATTTCTTTCATTTGTAAATCATCCGGTTTCCGTTATCTGTTATAAACAACAGAAAATGAATTAATGCAGTACATGTATATGTACATATATATGTATGTGTATACAGATGTGTGTATGTGTGTCTATGTGTCAATATTATCCATCTATTAAAATATCTGTATTTATATCAGTCTCACTCAAGCTGAATTATTCTTGATTCTTTAGAATTCCCAAACAGACCATGGCTGGGTTGTTTAGTCCTTGATTTACATACACACACACACACACACACACACACACACACACACACACATATATATTCATATGTATTCCTATATGTGTGTATGTGTATATACATTTGATCTGTTGGTGTTAAAATACATTCACGGGTATATATGCATATATGTGTATATATGATATACACTCACACATGGATATGCCTATGTGTATGTTTATTTAAATAGACTATTTCCACATTATAATAATGATGTGTTTGACAAATTTCTACTGGCCTTATTCAGCAAGTCTCACTGCTCAGCAACTCAAGTATTATAACGCCTGAGTATTTTCTCTTATGCTCAGTCAAAAGATTCCCAGCACTTTTCTATGTTAGTTTAGCTCTCTTCATTAAATAGTCTTGCTTTTAATACCATCAACAGAATTCCTTCTGTATTGGTTCTGTTAAGGAAATTCCTTGGCTAGGAGGAATAGCATATCTTTCTAATAATTTTCCATGAAATTCAAAATAGCACAAAGGTATAATTTTAAAGATCACTAAAATTCAAAGTTAAACTAAAAATTGCTAGACAGAAAAGATATTCTGCAGACAAATTATTTACTTAAGCATACAGATATACCCCAAAGTCAGAAAAGTGAACAAGATAATGACTAATATTGTTGTCACAATCCTAATAACAGCATTACTCTTATGTTAGCCTCTTAAAAGATGCTCTGTGTATTTTCTTGTTTGTGGGTCTAAGGTTGATATATGTAAACCCAGAGACCAAATAACAAAAGCAATCTAAACAATCACAAACAAGGAAGAGCAGCTGACTATTTGAATTGAGAGGAAGAATAAATCAAGGCTTTGACAAGCACTCAAGCATTGATATTTGCTACTGGGATTCATCCTGGTGCAATAGTAACTGCTTTCAGATCTGATTTACTAAATAAGATTCTGAACCAATTAACATCCATCTTTATCAGCTAGCAACACAAAAATTACCTTGCCTTGTTATTATTACATTGGTTGTTAAAATAATGAAGGGGAAAATTTCTGAAATAAATTAATGGCTTTGGAAAATCAAAATGTTGAATCCTAAAAAGATAGCAGAAAGAGATGTACAAGACAGAAGTGGACAAGGCCTCCCAGAAAGCATGAGGCCTAAAGCCTTTTCAATCCCTGGAAAGACAGGATTTAAATTATCTCCAGGTGTGTAAAACCACCCTTAAACCTAGTGGTTTAAAACAACTATCATTTACTTACTTATAATTCTGTACTATGAGCTGAGTTCAGGTGTGGAGATGTTTTATTATTCTTGGCTGCAGTCACCATGTGGTTACTGGGAATGGAAATTCTAGTTACTATATTAACATAGCTGCTGCCTCAGGTAACTGGAATGCGTCCAAGTCAAACAATACTCATTGATATTCTCATTGTCTCTCACTCTCTCTCTTTCTCTGTGTGTGTGTGTCTGTTTATCCTCTCTCCATCAGAATGGTCAGTACTCTACTCAGATAAATCCCATCTGATTTGGTTTGGCTATGGGTTCCCACCCAAATCTTACCTTGAATTGTTTTAATCATCATTCGTGGGACCAGGTGAAGATAATTGAATCAAGATGGCAGTTTTCCCCCATACTTTTCTCATGATAGTGATTTCTCACAGGAGCTGATGGTTTTATAAGGGGCTTTCCCCTTTTGCTCTCCTTGCTGCTGCCATGAGAAGAAGGACATGTTTGCTTCCCCTTCCGCTGTGATTATAAGCTTCCTGAGGCCTCCTCAGCCATGGTGAATTGTGAGTCAATTAAAAGTCTTTCCTTTATAAATTACCCAGTCTCAGATATGTCTTTATTAGCAGTGTGATGGACTAATATACCATCTTTTTGAATTGTTTTTTCTTAAAAACGAGCATCCAGGAGTCTTAAAACCTAGGTCTAAACTGGGAATATTATTGTTTCTGTTCCACTCTGCCAGGCAAACTTATAACAAGGTCAGCCTAAATTCACAGGAGAGGGAAATAAATTTCTTTATGGTACAAGTGGCAACTATTTTATGGCCATTTTAAATTCCCAATAATTTACCTCTACAGTATAAAATCTGCCCTGACACACAAACTCAAACTCTCCCAATATTCCAAAATTTCATCTTATTGTAACATCAACTCTGGCTTGAAATCTAAGAGCTCTCTATCAAAATTAAGTCTACCTGAGGCAGAGGCTCCTGACTGTGGCTCCTTAGGTTTGCTATTTCAGGTACAAACAGCTGTGAAATAACCGGGATATGTAACCATAAGCCCCTGCCTTCTCCCACAATAGATCCAACATACAACTGTGAGCAAAGGACAGAATAATAAAAGTAGACACTATCATTTAAAAGGGAAAGAGAGAAATGGGAGGCATATCACAGTATTGGGTCCATAGCAATTCTGAAATTGAAGAAAGTGCATATCACCATTTCACTGTTTCAGAAACAAGGAGTATGTCTTTTCCTCTGATGGAAGGCCAGGAAGCACTCATCAAGGGGACCAATCAAGTGGCAGCTGGGTTCTGCTTCATTATCTGAATTAAGGACTTGGGGTTCAAGCATTAGGAATATAAGGAGATATTTGTTTGCTTTTCAGATGAGGTCCCAAATTTTACTACTGTCATTAAGCTCATAGTTTTGATTTTATCAGAGGACTTTATCAGTAGTTAAGTTGTATGGAAATGTGTTTGCATCTATATTTAGACTCACTTCCCCTCAGACTTCTACAGTTTTGAAGATGTGGTCAGAAATGCTTCTAGGAATATCTAGAACCAATCACTTGAACAGATTAGACTTCAAACCCATAAATATTTTATGGTATTATCGCTTCACTTTCTGAGGTCATGAGCCTGTTAAGAGATTACTGAAACTTAGAATAGCAATATTTTGATTCCTTAATTTCATGACTGTCAGTTTGAAACAACCTGAAGCATGAGATGATGAAACTTTTCTATGGTAGAATATGAGCTTGAAATTATCAAACTAAGAAATTATTAAACCACAAGACTAAGAGCCCATCACTTCAAGACTATGAGATTGTGAGTTCTAATGACACCCTCTATTTCTACTCTGCCTTCATCTGCTTTCTCAATGATATTTCTTCGTAAGACATTGTTTGTAGAAAATTATTTTATTTTTAAAAATGTTTCCTTTAAGATGGAAGAGAATGCTGTAGCACATGGTTTTACCAGCTTCTTTTCATCTGAATAAAGTTCATCCCTCTACATAACTTGTTTAGAAACTTCATAGCTTGGATCTTGGAGATTAGTTATTTCATCATTTTGTGTCCATCACACCTTGATGGCTCTAAATAATAATTTTAATATAATATTTTGGTTGATTTTATTTGTTTCTTTGTGTTTTAACAAAAGTGGAAGTTTTTTTTTATCTTTTCTATATCAAAACCAGAAATGGAACTATATTCCACTGTGTGTGTGTGTGTGTGTGTGTGTGTGTGTGTGTGTCTATTCAATTCTAGAAGTTATTTTTGTTTGTTTCAGATCTTTCTGGTCTTCTTCTCCACCTCTTTTTCACCTTTATATTTAAATTCTCTCTTTTTGTTAAACTGTGATTTCATGCTTTATGAAATTTTAGAACAGGCAAAACCAATTGATAATGAAAAATCATCACAACAGTGCTAGCCTCTTGGGTGTTGAGGAGTGACTTTATAGGGAAAAGATTGTCATACAAGAGTTTTCTAAAGGAATGCTAATGTTTTACATATATATATATGTATTTATTTATTATACTTTAAGTTCTGGGGTACATGTGCAGAACACGCAAGTTTCTTATATTGGTATACACGTGCCATTGTCATTTGCTGTATCCATCACCCCGTCGCCTATATTAGGTATTTCTCCTAATGCTACATCTCCCCAGTCCCCCCATTCCCTGCTATCCTTCCCGTAGCCCCCCAGCCCCTGACAGACCCAAGTGTGTGATGTTCCCCTCCTTGTGTCTATGTGTTCTCGTTGTTCAGCTCCCACTTATGAGTAAGAACATGCAGTGTTTGGTTTTCTGCTCTTGTGTCATTTGCTGAAAATGATGGTTTTCAGCTTTATCCATGACCATGCAAAATTCCCTCTTTTATTTAACAAGCTTAAATTCTCTATCAAATTCTATGTGTTTTTATTTCAGCCACGTGGGGCTTGTTTTCTATTTTTACAGGGATATGTATATGTGAGTTCATATTTACATGTTTCCCTATGAAAAATTTTTATTTGAGAGGAATTTTATAATTAATTTTTCTCAATGAGTATTTGCACATGACTATTCCAGGATTTTGGGTCATAAACTATGCCAGATATTCATATGCAAAATAATTAAATTTTTGACACCACACAGGCCTGTGAATGTACGCTCCCATTTGAATGTTATCCCAAATCAAGAATTGGAATTTAAGCTAGAGTTTATGAGGATAGCCTTTCTGTTTGCTTTTTTCTATTCAATGAAAACAAGTCATTTTCTGTTGATAATTTTAATTTCTTGTTTGTTTCCTTTTGTGTTTGTTTTTGTTTTTATTTTTCTAGTTGCCTATTGATGTTTTTTCCAGAAGTACTTTTCTTCTTCCTGTAAAATTCCTTGATTCTGCCTTCTAACTTGACCTGATCAGTGTGCTCCCAAATCCCCAGGAATTAGAGTTTTTTTGTTTGTTTGTTTTCTTTCTTTCTTTTTCTTTTTTTGTCCTTTGGCTTTGCTTCTTATTCTTCTAATATCTCATCAGTACTTTTATTTTACTGTAAGCCTTACCCATACTTAAAATATGTTCTCTTTTGACATTGAATCCTGTATTTTTAGGTGTACTTTACTAGAAGATGTTTCTCAGTAAATCTCATCTATTACTAAAAACAGATTAAATTTCTCGTAGTTGTGAAAACATTAAAAAATGCATTTAAATTGTCTTCTGTTCATGGATTAACAAATATCTTCCTACATTAAAAATAATAGATTCTCAATAACTGTAAAATAGCAAGCTTACTCCTTCTTACTGCATTCAAAAACTCATTTTGTCATCTCATCTGATTAGATAGTCCTATAACATCTACTTTCAATCTTATTTTTAATATTTCTTTTCATTCTTCTGTTATAATCACAATAAACTACACGTCTCTTATTATTATTATTATTATTTGAGAAGGAGTCTTGCTCTGTCACCCAGTCTGGAGTGCAGTGGCACAATCTCAGCTCACTGCAACTCCCGCCTCCTGGGTTCAAACAATTCTCCTGCCTCAGTCTCCCAAGTAGCTGGCATTACAGGAGCATGCCACCATGCTCTACTAATACTTGCATTTTTTTTCTTTTATTAATAGAGATGGGGTTTCACAATATTGCCCAGGCTGGTCTCGAACTCCTGACCTTTTGATACCCCTGCCTTGGCCTCCCAAAGTGCTGGAATTACAGGTATGAGCCACTGTGCCCAGCACATACCTCTTAAACATATGTAATATATCTCAATTATGTTTTGATTTATACATGCCGAATTATTAAATATTCATCTTTCCATCACTCCAGATGGCAAATACGTTCTTGATAGGCTTATGCTCCTCTAAACTTACTGCCTGCAGCATATATATTTGACTATAATAAATGTATCAGGGACACATTTAAGTGATTTGGTAATTAGATCGTGGTGGGGTATAAACTGGAAAATGTTGCGTTTTATTTTAATAATCCTCTCATGGATGTTCTGTAATCTCTATCTCAACAGTTAATTATATCTCAAACAAAACCTCCAGTTACATTCAGATATTACAAAATCTAATCTGGTTCAATTTAAATCTTTCATCTCTTATCCAATTTAAAATTTATTTCTTTGCTCAGGCTTAGGTTAGGCTAATGGCTCGGCCCACAACCAGCAATAGGATGTGATTCTATCTGCTGATCTCCTACTTTGCACTCTGTATGTCTTTTCATTTGATTCTTCCATGGTCAGGAGATAGGGAGAGAGTATAAGTACAAGGTACAAAATCCTGACATCATTTACTTCTGTGAAATGAATAACAAATAGATTTCTCCAACTTAATAGATCCAAGGTTGAGCTCTTGATAACTCCACTCCAGAATCACACACATGCACTCATATTTGATCTGTTCACATATTTTCCCTTTGTAGTTGATGATAATTTCCAGTTGCTGAAACTCAAATTCTAGAATTAGAAGTATCCTTAACTTTCTTTCTGAGTCTCTTTCTCTTTCTCACTGACAAACATATACAGGTACACACACACACACACACACCCACACACACACACTTACCCACAATTTTCTTTCTCACTCTATAGCTAGTCTATCAGAAAGTCATGCCAAACCTATTTTTGAGATATAACCAGAAACCTACTGCTTCTCACCATCTACCCCTGTAACGCAATCAAGCATCACTACTTTGTAGGATCATTTCAATACCACCCAACATGTTTCTGTACTTTTTCCCTTGCTTCTGCAATCTAGTCTCATCTCAGTAACTAAAATTATACTTTTTAAGCAAAATACCGGGCATGTTGCTACACCCACTCCCCAACATGCTGCTTTGGCTTTTCAAAGTGATAGCTATGAATTAATGAACCTCTACAAAACCTGGTGCCCTGTTATCCTTCTGATACATTTTTCTACTTCTCTCCCCATGTCTTTTCATTTTTAGCTTTTTTGGTCTCCTGCATATGCACCAGGAACTCCTGCTGGAGGATATTTACTCTAGCTAGTTCCTCTGCCTGGGAAGCTCTTGTCTTGAATGTCAATTTGGCCAACTGCCTAACCGTCTTCATACCTTTGCTCAAATTTTATCTTCACAATTTTATCTTCACTCTTTACCCTACTTAATATTCTCATATTCTACTATCTTCTTGAGCACTTTGAATTCCCTCTTACTTTGCTCTTATTCTTTTATCGATGTCATGAATAAGGTACATGTTTTGAGTCATGGATATATATTCTAAGACAGTATCTTCCATTCAAATTAAGAATGGCTATGATTTTATTTTCCACAGCCAACACATTCTAGAAGAACTCTTTTACTTTATCAATAAACTACCTGCCTCAGAAAGTTACCTTTTTATGAAACTCATACCAATTTCTGCTGTTAACATGACATAACTGAATAGCCAAAATAGAGAAATGTATTAATTATAAATTATTATGAATTAGTTTTATGTGTGAAAACACAGAGAACAAACAACTCATGAGCCATTCAAGAGCATATTTTTCCTATTTTTTTTTCAATTAACTTGAAGGCCTGTGAAATATGTAAGTCTCATTCACCATTAGGAAGTGAACTATGAAATGGTAAACCTGATGTAGCTGTATTTATTTCTTGCTGTCTCGTCACCTTCCATTTGATGGGCATTTTTGGACATTCTTTAAAACCTCTGTTGGTGTACAAAACAAGAAGTAATAGTATTGCAGTCACTGTGGCATTTTCATTTAGAATTTAGTTTTTCTCATCATCCATCAAAGACACAAGAAGATGAAATCACAGATTACAAAACCTGCTTTTTTCCAAAGGCATTAGCTTTCCCAGTCAGAGTTTGTTTTCAGTTCAATGGAGTGTTTTAGTTTTTAATGGTTCACTTCACTGTTGCTTCAAAGGACATAATATATCAAAGGAAGGAGTTTGTTTCATTTTTACTAACAGAAATTGAGGAAAAAGGGTGAGAGTTTTAGTTTTTATAATATTTAATGTAATGAGTTTTGTATACTTTTTAAATAAACTACTTATATTAGAATCATGTTTTTAAGAATTATTTTACCTGTAAAAATTACGTTGTGTGCTAAAAAAAATGAATAAAACAGAAAAACATTCTGTATGATGATACAATGCTAAATGTAGTATTTCTCTAGTTGTCTAGAGGCTTATCTGATTTTTAAGTCAAAGAGCAGAGAGTGTATGAGTTGAGGAGAGAAATATGGCAGTCTTGGCTGAAACTGAAATATGGGCTTTAAAATAAAAATGTTGTGGGTTGAATTGTGTCCCCACGACTACTGCCCCCAAAATAAAATAGGCTGAAGTCCTAATCCTTATCATCCATGGATGTGACTATATCTGAAAACAAAGCCTTTGCAGACATAATCGAGTTGAGATTATATTATTGGTGTGGGCCCTACTCCAATATAACTGGTGCCATTTCTGAGGAGACAGCAATATGAAAACACAGAGATGGCCGGGTTTGGTGGCTCACACCTGTAATCCCAGCACTTTGGGAAGCCAAGGCAGGTGAGTCACGAGGTCAAGAGATCCAGACCATCCAGGCCAACATGGTGAAACCCCATTTCTACCAAATATACATATATTAGCTGGGTGTGGTGGCACATGCCTATAATCCCAACTACTCGGGAGGCTGAGGCAGGAGAATCACTTGAACCAGGGAGGCAGAGTTTGCAGTGAGCCAAAATTGCACCACTGCACTCCAGCCTGGCGACAGAGTGAGACTCCGTCTCAAAAAGAAAAAAGAAAGAAAAAGACAAAAAAAAAAAAAAAAAAAAAAAAAAAAAAAAAAAAAAAAAAAAAAAAAAAAAAAAACACACAGAGACTTGGGCACAGAGAGGGAAAACCACCATGTGAAGATCCAAGCAAAGAGGAGATTCATGTAGCTGCAAGCCAAAGAACCTCCAGGAGTTCTACTGGCACTAGAAGTTAAGAGAAATGCATTAAACAGAATGTTCCCTAAAAGCTTTAGAGAGTGCAGGGATCTACCAATATCTTCATTTCAGACATCTCACCTCCGGAACTGTTAAAGAATGTGTTTCTACTGTTTTAATCTACCCAATTTGTACTACTCTGTTATGTGAATCCTAGCAAAGTAATGAGAAAGAAAAAGGAATTTTTACTTCTTTATGAGTCACAGAGAGAAGGGTTTGTAAACCAGTTGTATCTAGAAAATATGAAATAAAGTGACACTAGTTTAAAGTATTTTAAATAGCAAGCTTTAAGGCACATCTCATTTAATTCTCATAATCTAATGAGCAAGATGCAGTTTCACTTTACAACTGAGAAAATTGACAATGATATCATAGAGCTAATAGATGACAGAGGTAAGATTTAGACACACATATGCACATATGTATGTATAAATGTGTGTGTGTGTGTGTGTGTGTATTTATTTTTTTAGAAATGAGAACTCTATGTAATGTAGGCTTGTGTACAGTCCCTATTCACAGGTAAAAATCATAGCACACTACAGCGTTGAACTCCTTGGGCTCAATTTATCTTCCTGCCTCAGCTTCCTGAGTAGCTGGGATAACAGTTCACAGCTGGTCATAAGTTCCTAATGCACTGAACATGTGGATGACAATGGCTTTTTATATCTATAGCATCATGGTAGACACATATTTTCCCCTCAATTAGTAAATTTTACTCAAACAGTACTCACTTGGCCTCAAAAAGTTTAAATACCAACCTGAGATATTCAAAATATGACAGCGAAAAAACTCTTCTTCTTAAGATATGTAATCTAAAATGTGATCATAAATAATGACGAATCATGAATTTTTAGCAACTGTATAAATTGAAGATTCTTTCTTTTACATGATTTTAAATGCATTTATGAGAAAAGTGTTTAGCTAGAGTCAGCAGAATAGTGAATTTTATTTGAATTCTAAAGATTGCTTAGAAGCTGAATCAATTTGGCAAGTAAAAATGCACTTCAGTACTGTCTGAACATCATTAGGGATTAAAAGAACTTGAAAAGGTTTGAAAAAAGACTTGGAAGAAAAGAAAGAAGAAGCACTACACAGAGGAAAATAAATTTATTCTGTTATGTCTCCTTTTCAATGTTCTACAGGTTTCATTACATTTTTTCAACAGCCAGGAAATTACTAAACTTTTTCATATAGATGCTGATAATACTTTTTCTTAAAATAATATGAATCCATCTTTATGTCTTTTTTTTGATCATCTTTCTGTGTGCCTGCATATGTGAGTCTTCGTAGCAATTATATGTGGTTGATTCATGTTTTTTTTTTTTGACTCTTCTATTATCTAATAAGTACATGTTGAGAATTTCATATAGGACCACATTAGGATCCGTTATCAATGACAGTAATACAATATGAGACATAATTCTTCATAGGAATCTGACCATCTAGCTAAAGGTTAAATTTTGGATGTCTTAAATCTTTTAAAGATTCAGAAAATTTGAAGTTTCTCACATCAAAAGGAAGTGGCTAATGAGCCCAGAAGTATAAAAGATGAATTACTGATACATATGAATAATTTTGTATAAGTAATAAATGGTAGCACGATTTTAGAAAACATAGAGACATACTGCTAAGAAAACTCTCAGCTACTGTTAATTAATGTCATTTACTCTACAAAGGAAAAGTATTTGAAAGTGGAATAAAATAAACATTATAACTCATAATTCAAGACACATTAAAAAAGTAATTTAGTAAGAGATGACTTCGCTATTTTAAATCACATTTCCAAATTAAAATTTACTTTACTTCCAGTATTTTAAATAGCTTACGCATGTGATTGCAGAATGCCTCTTTGCATTATACCATTGACCCTTGAACGACACAGGTTTGCAAGGTTTGGGTTCACTTACATATGGATTTTCTTCTGCCTCTGCCACCTTTGAGACAGCAAGACCAATTCCTCTTCTTCCTCCTCTTCCTCAGCCTACTCAACACAAAGACCCTGACAATAAAGGCCTTTATGATGACCCACTTCCACTTCATAAACAGTAAATATATTTTATCTTTCTTAGGAATCTGTATTTTCTCAATATTTTATTTTTTTCTGGATTACCCTATAGTAAAAATACAACATATAATACACTGATTATGTGTTAATCAACTCTTTATATGTATGTAAGGCTTTGAGTTGATAGTAGGCCATTAGTAATTCATTAGTTCAATTTGGGACATCAAATATTATATGAGGATTTTCAACTGTGCATAGGTCAGTGCCCCTAACTTTTGTATTGTTCAAGAGCCAACCGTATTAGTAATTGAGGAGTATTACCTAGCTAACCAAAATATAAGCAGGACATTTATTCACAGATAATAGAACACAGCAAATTATTTGAATTATAGCTCAATGTGATAAAAACTATGTGATGAAATATATGATATTGATATATTATATATATTATTTAAATACTTAGAAAAAGAAGTGGTCCCTAGAATCCAGCATAGATTAAAATAGACATGTAGGTTTATCATATATTGCTAAGAAATGATAACATTCATGAGATTATTTACGTGTGTGTATATGTAAATTCATATCTTTGTTAAATGTTTATTTTAAGTTCAGGAGTGCATGTGCAAGTTTGTTATATAGGTAAATGTTTGTCATGGGGGTTTGTTACACATATTGTTTTATCACCCAGATATTTAGCCTGTTATCCATTACTTATTTTTCCTGATCTTCTTCCTCCTCCCACCCTCCACTCTCCAGTAGGCCCCAGTGTGTGTTGTTCCCTCTCTGTGTCCATGTGTTCTTATCATTTAGCTCCCACTTATAAGTGAGAACCTGTGGTACAATACTTCAAGAATGTTTAATATGTGAAAATTAATAAAATTCGGTTGAACTTGAATTTGGTTATTGTAATGTAGCTTATAACACTTACATATTATGTAGAAGGTGATAAACTTGAAGTATTGATCTCAGCCAAACTTTGAAATATAAATTTACAAAAGTGTTACTGATAAAATTTGGAAATAAACAGATTATAGGAAAAGGCTAAATCATAAAAGAATAAAATGGAAAGTAAATGAACATATTAAAACTCAAAAGATGAGAGTAATAGATTAAAACAATTACATTGATACAAAACTTTTCTGTTAAAAATATATCCAATTAACCTTGTAGATCTGGCTTGATAGTATTTTATGTAATAAAAATAAAATAATTTAGCACATAAGCAAATGTGCTAATTTAGCTCAGTTAAGAATGAAAACTGATGTGGCCACAAAGATAAGTAAAAATTTGAACTATGAAATCATAAATATGCTGTCAATACAGAAGTAATTGATCAATTCTTCCAATCTAATTCATGTTTATTTTCCATAGCTAGAGGATTTTGCTCAATCCTTGGCATTGATTTTAGTGGATACAATATCAAGCCAGAGTGCACCGAGGAGGAAAATAAGCAGAATGTCGAGGTGTAAATGCAATGCTGAAAAACCATGGTGCATAATGTGGAATACATTTTCAAATGCTAGAAGACACATTACATGTAATTGAATGGACTGCCTGGCATAGCTCCAGAGTTCAGATATAAGACAAACTGATAGGGTTTATTTTTTCTTTTTGCTTAAAATAAGGATGAATTTTTTATTACAATGTTTAAAAAAAATGAATTGGCTTCAATATTATTGTCCAACCATTATGGAGGACACTCATGTTCCCTGTTGACCAGAGTCCTTCTCTGATCATGACAACCTTTCATTTTTTTTTCAAAATACTTGGTGAAAATGGGATCTACTCCTTCTCTAACTATACAGCTCTCTATATTTGACTTATTCCTGGAGTAAACAGTGAACATAATCTCTGCTAGTGTTTGCTTACAGAACCAACCACAATTCATTCAGTGAGTTTTAGCTTTAACAAGCCAATAGATTCCCCCTGACACCACCAGCCCACTGAAACACTTTCACTATGAATAACAATAACAAGAGTCTTTCTGTGATAGTAGGAATTAAATTCTTTTAAATTAATTCATTTAGCACCCACAAGTGCTAAATTGCACTTGTTGGTGCTAATATTCCCAAGGTATTTAGGAAAAAAATGTGCAGCAAAAAAGAACAAAGTCAGATATATACAGCATAGATGAGAGATGGACATCAACTGCTTTAAAGCAAATACTTTGAAGATTAGTTCTTTTCTGCTCATCCCATTGTTTGATTCCTTTGGCTCTGTCTCTAACATTCCATGTTACTAGGCTAGTTTAAGTTGCTTTTCTGTGGTTTTCTTCCAAAGGCTGTTACCTAAAATAATTTTTTATAAGAGAACTAGAGTAACATTTCTCAGTCATAATATGTACATGGAAGGAGCCTGTGTAAGGAAGAATTGGACCTTCGAAGGACATTATTACTTTTTAACAAAACTTTTATTTCTATGAGCTTTATTCATGATTAAATCCCATCAAATTGTTCTAAATATAAAAGCATATTCTTAATTTTAAATATGCCTGCAATTCTTAGTAAAATATTTTTCTGCCATAGTTAACAATACTCTTCATGCTTATGTAAACATTTTATATTTTCTTAAAGTTACTGTTTTCAAATTACTTTGAGATAGGACGGTCTCGACTTGCAGTTATATAGTAAAATTATGTCTGATGTCAGTTTGCTGAGAATGATGGTTTCCAGCTTTATCCATGTCCCTGCAAAGTACATGAACGCATCCTTTTTACACATGGACACAGGGAGGAGAACATCACACAATGGGGCCTGTTAGGGGTGGGGGTCTAGAGGAGGAATAGCAGGGGATGGGGGGATTGGGGAGTGATAGCATTAAGAGAAACACCTAATGTAGATAATGAGGTGAAGAATGCAGCAAACCACCATGGCGCATGTATGCCTGTGTAACACACCTGCACATTCTGCACATGTATCCCAGAACTTAAAGTATAATTAAAAAAAAAGGAAATAGAGAAAATATACACATACCTACAATAAAAATTTACATCTTCATTAATTTGCAGACACCTTGAAATATTACATTTATACGTACATGGTTTTTAGAAATTATGTTCAATTTCCAATATTTAAAGGCATGAGTTCCACGAACATACAGAAGCATATGTGCATAAATATCATTTTAAGAGCTACACAATCAAAAGTATACTTATGTTTAAAACAGGTGCGTAATGATCAACATTGGGCTCCAGCTCAGTCTCACATCTCTCCCAGGTTTCCAGGTATTTCCAACAGTTTCTAAACATATGACAGGTAAGTACAGATACTTTGGCAACAAATGTTACTGATGAGCACCCAATGACAAAGTGACTCATGCTCTTGAATTTCAAGAAGGTAGAGCTATGTTAGAGAAGGATCTGCTGGACCATAGGCCCACACCGTGACCAGCAGTTTGTAGAGCCTAGCTCTCCCATTCACAGGAGGCTCAGTAAGCAGGGCCCATTGTATCTGTTGACCTTTCTGCCTGTGAGTTCCATGACAGAGTTTGAAATTTAGAGGAAGAGATTATATAACATTTTTTCTGCTTTAAATCAGTAAATATTTATTTTTTAATTTGTGCAAGTAAATGGGTGTGAAAGAAAAATAAACGTTGTGCCCCCAAATCACAAGCTAAACGGAAGAGTCAAGTCAGGAACTGCTTAGGGCCAACCTGCCTTTCATTCTATTCAAAGTCACCCCTCTGCTAGCTGACATAATGCATATATGATTGCCTCCTTTGGAAAGACTAATCAGCAACTTAAAAGAATGCAACCATTTCTGTCTCACCTATCTGTGATCCCCTCCCTGCTTCAAGTCTTCCTGCCTTTGCTTCAAGTTGCCCCACCTTTCCAGACCAAACCAATGTACTTCTTACTAGTCTGTGGCCTGACAATCTTGGGCACATGTCATTAGGACTTCCTGAGCCTGTGTCACGGGTGCGTCCTCAACCTTGGCAAAATAAACTTTCTCAAACAACTGAGATCTGTCTCAGATTTTCTGGGTTCACATTTTGGTAAACACGGAGGGATTCTGAATGGAGATGCGCCTGACCTTTGACAAATCTATTAGTGCTTGGTCTGATGTCTCAAAATTTGGTCGCGATGTAAAGTTTATTTTGCTGTACAACTCCTCTTTTTTTTTTTGGAGTTTTACTTGCTTCCAACAAGGAAGACAAGGTTTTCCTGCTTCCATGACGATGGAAGGCAGTTAACTCCTTTATGAAGGCTGAGCTCCCTTTCAACAGGGAAGATGAGTTTTCTTTTTCCAGCTTCTAGCATGATAGAGCGCAGTCTATAGCCTAAGACCCGTCAGTAGGTAAGAAACCTGTTTGGGATTCTGTCTTGCAAATTCTTTTTAAATGATTAAACTTAGCATTAACAATCAGCTGGTGTTAATTTCTGCTTGCCCTTAGAGTGCTCAGAAATCAAATAAGTTTTGTGATCATTGTTAGTTTAGCAGCATTTTGTCTGAGCTGAAATACTGTAATAAGATTAAATTTTTTTCTTTTTTTTAAATTGTACTTTAGGTTCTGGGGTACATGTGCAGATCACACAAGATTGTTGCATAGGTACACACATGGCAATGTGGTTTGCTGCCTCCATCCCCCGTCACCTACATCTGGCATTTCTCCCCATGTTATCCCTCCTCCATCTCCCCACCCCCACCTCCGCTGTCCCTCCCTTGCCCCCCACCAACAGACCCTAGTGTGTAATGCTCCCCTCCCTGAGAAGTTCAATGGTTAAAAGTCAGCTTAAGTAAAAGATTAACATCTAAGGTCTGTGTGTGTGTGCATGTGTATGCATGTGTACACGTGTGCATGTTTCTATTTGAAAGTCTTTCATGTTTGGGGTTTTTTTTATATGTTTGTTTTTCTCTCCTAAGACCTTGTCTTTTGTCTTTTTTGAGCAGAAGTTTTTTGTTTGTTTTTTTTTTTCTTTTTCTTCTTAGTTGACTGAACTTTGTTTTCACCTGATTTTTTGACTAAAATAGTTATTGCAGCAGAGGCTACTCCTGGGTTTTTAAACCATTATATAACTTAGTTTGAATTAGCAGTAATTATGATAATTGTTATGTTAAAGTTCTTGTGTGCCACAGAGGTATATATTTCAATATGAGAGTATTGTGTTTCCACCTAAGAAAATCATGTCAATTGTAATTGAATATGACTGGCTGAACTTTAAACATTTTAAAAGGCACATGATTTGTCCTGAATTCTATTATCAGCATATTAGTCGGCGAGAGCTGCCATAACAAATTACCACAGATTGTGTGGTTTATAAAACAGATATATAGATTTTATCGTAGTTCCCAGGCTGAAAGTCTAAGATCAAGGTGTTAACACGTTTGACTTACCCTGAGGCCTCTCTCCTTGGCTTACAGATGGCCACCTTCTTTCTGTATTCTCCTGTGTCACATTTCTAGTGTTTCTCCCTCTCCCTGTAAGGACACTAGTCATATTGAATTAAAGCCCCAACTTTATGACCTCATTTAACCTCAGTTATCTCTTTAAAGGTTCTATGGCCAAATAGAGTCATGTTACAAATTAGGACTTCAACATACAAATTTAAGGGAGGGACACAATTCAGTTCATAACAATCAGTTTCTGAAAAAATATGGGGTAGGTAAGGACAGATCCAAGATGGCAGATTAGACACAACTCCAGCACACCACCCAGCGAAAGAGACACAGAAACCCAGAGATCTCCTAGCTGCAACTGAGGTGCCGGGTGCATTTCAACGGGTCTGGTCAGAGGGTGAGCAAAGCCCACTCAGGGCAGACCGAGGCGGGGAGGGGTGCTGCTTCACCCAGAATGTGCATCTGACCGGTGAGTCGGAGGCTCCACCTCTGGCGCACCGGTCCAGATACAGCGCTTCCCCCAAAGCCTCAGCAATACACAGAACAGGGGATCTTTGCCAGTCAAGCACCGGGAATTACAAGTGCAGAGTTGAATAAGAGTCTGCAGGCTGAGCTATCGCCCCCTCCCCCCACCCAGAGAGAGAGGGAGCTGTAAGCGGGAGCAGCTGGGCGGCCCCTACCCCATGACTGGAGAGAGAGAAAGCTAAAACGGGGAGACTGCTGGGTGCAGCTGGGCGGGTCCCTAACCTCCCCCACAAACCCCAGAGGGCTGAAGCTCTGACTCTAGTGGGCTGCATAGCCAGTGCCACAGTCTGAGAGAAACCCTGAATGATCCAGCCCAGTGGAGGAAGGGCACAACCCACCACTAGAGGGATGGGACCGGGCTACATGTTTTTTTTTTTTTTAATATATATATTTTATTGCATTTTAGGTTTGGGGGTAC